>CAJNDV010031142.1:2192-72685 GCA_905221635.1 Symbiodinium sp. CCMP2456 | reverse complement strand
GAACTAGGGCAGCATCGGTTACTGTTTTAACCTAACTCGTCACACTCCACCGGAGTTTGCCGTCGTATCATTGATGTCAGGGTAGAACACAACCGACCGCCGACTTGATGAAGTCATCGTGGGCAACTACGTTCTATCCGAATCCACCGCATAGACCATGCTTATCCATGCGACCATGCCGCACAGAGCACATAGATGTCAAAGCTGTGCTACAGACACTTTCCACGTCCGACTTTAGCCGTACATGGCACGACTTTAGCATACAGCCGATGCCCGTTGCAAGGAAGAGAATTTTATTTGCTTCAGGCTTGGGCGGAGTGACGAGAAATACGCATGTCCGACCCGAACAAATGACTACATGCACGTACACATGAATGTACACAGGTGTGTACATGATGTATAAATATATATACATATATACATATATATAATGTATATATGTATATGCACACATTTGCGAATATCCGTGCTGTACCATGCTATAAATATTGTTTAGCACGTGTTAGACTCGACAGCGCACAGAATTGCATCATATCGATTGTGAGGCGACACTCCGGCACGGACTCTCTCGAAACTTCACCATCATCCACAGTAGGTGCACCAGTTTAAGTCTAGCTTCACATGAGTTCGACCGCAGCACACAGTGTTCTCACGACGGCATAGAAATCTACATATTTGTGCTTCCTCCTGGCATTACAAATGTTGCGAGGAGGTGAAACAACTTTGGCTCGGCGCCATTACTGCAACGTCCCGGCCTCGGCGGCCCGGGTGCAATAGCAAGAGTGTGGTTGACCGCTTAGGATGATGCAATCGGCCACGGACGCCGGCTTTCCGAACGAGTCCCACTTCGTGCCGGGCACTCATTAGCTCTGTCGCTGTTTCGGTGGCTTATCCAAAAAACATGTGTTCGAACTAAGCTGTAAGCGCATCCCAGATTTGGTCATCGGCTCTGTGGGTCTTGTTTGAAGTGGCTTACCTAAACAGGTGTGCGAAGAAGGTTGTAGGCACATTCGGGCTCAATTATCAGTCCTGAGATATCTTCAGTGACTTACCAGAACAAGCGTTGGAATGATGTTTAAGCGCATTCAGATTTGTCAGCTCCGTCGGTATCCTCAGTGGTGCGTCCCAAACAGGCGCAGAATTGTTGTGTATCGACGAAACCAAATGCATTTCTTCTCGGGTAGGCTCTTCAGCATGACGAACGACATCGAAGACTGGCCCGGCACCACGTTATCAAGATCTTGAGCACTGTTGAATACAGCCCGAGGCTGGCACGAACGAGTTACTCCTTCTTTTACTGGGACGGGGACTTCGAGGAAAGCACGCAGGGACCTCGAACCTGCGGGAGACTCTTAACTTCGCTGCGCCAGCTGAGGCAGCTGGCTCGAGTGATGAGGTCGTGGCTGTTCGGGGATTGCAGGCCGAAGCGTATTTTCCTAAGGTCTGCTTCGTCTCTTATGCACGTGCACGCATGTGTGTGTGTGTGTGTGTGTTCAAAATGCGCTCTTAAGACGATGCAGTAATCCTTCGCTGGAGTACGTTCTGACGGAGCCAGCGCTGGAGCCTCAGGTGTTTTCTCTATCGTGATCGCATCAGGGCGTGTCAAATAGAGAATAACTCAGTGGCAGAAGGACGAGCAGCAATTGCATCATGTCACGATGGACAAGACTGTTGCAAGCTCCAGGACGAGCGCTCGCCCTTTGCGACCTTTGAATCTGAACCCAAGAGGAATACCCAGGGGAGTGAATTCCCAAGGCGAAAACTTTAAGGAGTGAATCCAGCAGGACTTGTCCCGAAGACGATAACCCTAAGGAGTGAATCCAGCAGGAACCCTTGACCGAAGGTGAACACCCTAAGGAGAAGAAATTAAGAGTTAGTGGCTTGGTGCTAAAGACACCAAACAAGTTACAACTAAGATGCCTGTCTTGCAACCTTTGCAGAGATTTGCTGTTTTCGGAGCCAACAATAGTTACAACTAAGTAATTTGCTGGAAAAGCTTGAAAGATACATCTAAGAGAAAATAGTTACAACTAAGTGTTTTACCTGCATCTCACGTTCAAGCTCTAAAGGCAAGCCCGAAATGCACGATGGGCGATGGATGCAAGTTCTTGCTGAACCCCCCCAAGAAACCCGCTGCGGACGGCTCGAGATCTGTGGATGAAGTTGGGCTACTGCTGGTAGCAAGGGCAACCAGGCCATCAGCTCGTGGCTTGTCCGGAACCTGCACAGCCTGACACACCGACGGCACTTCCATTGCCAAAGGAAAAGTTCAGAGTTGGGCCGCAGCAGGAATAACGAGATGCCAAGGAGGCAACACAGGGACGCTGGAAAAGAAGATTGAATTTGATTGTGTGTGACACCTCAGACTCCGGATGGGACCAGAAACGTTTCACAGCCTTCATTTGGTCTGATCAGACTCTGGCGGCTGCTGTACTTGCGAGTGCCTGGGTTGTATCTCTAGTCGTGGTGGCTTTCTGAAGCTAGCCCGCAAGTCTTAAGAACAAGCGTACCAAGATGTCCCTCGGATTAGCCGACAGGTGTCTTCTCCTGGACCCCCACCGCCAGTGTCCAGCAGGATGCTGCGTGCCGACACCTTACACCAAGCCTTATAGTAGCGTTCATGATACGAGTAGGACTGCTGGTCCTTGCCAACAAGGTTGAAGTTCGAGGTCTTCTGCACGATTGGCAGTTGTCCCAGACCTTGACCAGCCATGTGGCTTTGCGCGTCCAGCTGAACGTAAGATGCGCGTGCTTTGTCACAGGTTTGACGTGGGTGAAATGGGTGACTTCATCCGCTCGCCCGAATTTGCTGGAACTCTGCGTGCTTGCCTCACCCTTCCTGTGGTGTACCGTCTGGAGGATAGCGTCTTTCAACTGTGACGCTCCTGCAGGCGAAAACGTGGCGCGCTATTTCAGCGTACCCTTCGAGCTTGGTGCCCATCATGTGTGGGAGAAGAGCTTGGCTTTACAATGGCTGAAACTGTTCAGGAGACAGGCAATATACGACGAAGTGCAGTTCTCAGGGTGTTGCGCAGCTGGCGTCTGGATCTTGTGCAGATGGAAATATCGGTGCTTCTTCAGGATGGGCTCTTAACGAGTACTGCCGACTTTAGTCCCTTCCTTGGTTTCGTTCGGGGGAAATGGTTTGAAATGGTTTCTTCAGGTACAGTAGCAGCAGAAGTGACGCTTTCTAGGCCGAGCTCTTCAGAAACTGTACCCCAAGCTCTTCATCTACGACTTGGACGAGATGGGTTCTTCCCTTAGCTGCACCAAGGTCTTAGGATTTGCGAATTTGGCGTGCCTTCCGAGGTCCGGAGCTGCGCGCACGAGCGGCATGTGGCCCAGCGTCGTGTCACAATGCCGTGGACGTGACTATCCCTCCGCCATCGATTCGCCATGGTTCCTGGCTCTCAGGTTGACGAGCTCCGTCAAATCGATGCAGACGTGGAGCAGCCCTGGGCTGAGGAAGTTTTGATCTGTAGGCAGGCGGAGCGGCACGGCGCTTCTGACACCAGCATCTTGATGGTGATGCTCTCGCAGGTCCTGGAAGCAATTCGGCACCAAGCAGCCGATGCGCACCAGGCAAACGTGGCAAGACGTTGCAGGCAGCGCATCGCTACGCCGTCACTCCCCCAGTGTTTTCATGCGATTGGAGCCTGATCAGGGCCTTCTTCAGCGACGGTCAAGCCGCAGGAGACTTGTTTGCTGTTAAGTGACAGAATCTAAACTACCGAACTACCACACCAGCGACGTCATGTTTCTTGCACTGTATCCCGTGGAACTCCTTGACAAGATCCCCGGAAAGGAGCTCGGCTGTGGTTTTCAAGTGATCGTTCTTGCTCGGCTGCTCGAGAGGATGTCGCGACTGTCGTGTACGCTCTCAATGGTGATGGGATCCCAAAGCAGGCTCTGAGTCCCGAAATCAGGGAGCTGCCGAGACCCTGGATCCCAACCACAGAGATTCCCCTTTCGCCCCCTTGTCCTTCAAAGGTCTGGTGCATCGAGCACGACGCAGACACTGCAGCCAAGAGTCATCTCGAGGTCTGGCGCCAACCCCTATGTCAAGATGCTGCATGATTTCTCGATCGTCTTGTCCTCTTTTGCCTGTGCACTCGATAGTAGTGGGACCCCCGAAAGCGACAGAGACCGGTATTCGTGTACATGTCAACGTACATACTGAATGGCTTAATCGGTGGGTAGAGGGGAGACCCACCAGGCATGCGGCAGAAAGCAGGAGGAAGCGCGCTCTCTGTTTGAACGGCCTCACAACGGAGATCTCACTTGGTCATGTTACTGAGGTGGAGACCGCTAAGCATGATTCTTTAGCAAGTTGTAAAGATAGAATCAGATGGAGTGAAATTGAAAGTTACTGCATGCAGGGGTCAAGCGGACGTGCAAGCATGCACTCCTACGAGGAGTCTGGCTGAGCAAAGCTTGTCCACAGGGCACAGCGATTTTGCACGAGGAGTGCCGAGCACATCGTCCCCGTGCGAAGCACCTCTCGCAGGACTGCGCTGGCAGTCGTCGGAGCCAAGCTAAAATTCATTGTGATGCGGTGCTGTCAGGATCATTGCCTCGCATGTTGCCGTGCCCCCGGCGGCTGCTGCGGCCAGGAGTCCTGTCGACGTTGTTTCGGCTTGTGGGTTAGATACGGTTAGATGTTAGATCTATGCCGAAGATGAAGCCTGGGAAGGATGCTGGAGCAAGCTGAGCTATGCAGCATCTCTCCGAGGACCCAGGGCGGGGGCACGCATATCAAATGAGCACTCACCGATGAGCGCCTTGCATCCGCTTGGCGCCCATTCCCTTGCCGGCTTCCTGGCAGCTTCGCAGTGGCAGGATACTGACAGCAACCCCCTCAACTTCGCTGCCGCAGAGGCCTGAGCTCTGCAGCGTTCCAGAAGCAACGGAGAGATTTCGACAGAGTCACGGTAGAGACGATGATATCTTTGGCTGCAGGACCAACGGGGTCACGAGCTCCCCAAGGTGCAACCCGTGTGACCAGGGGTACAGTGACCCATCGAAAGAACTGAGCAGGAAGTCTGGAATTCATGCGGGGCTGAGTCCATGAAGCTCTGTAGAAATAAGCCAGAGACCTTCTGGCAAAGACGTGCCAAGTGGAAACGTTCAAGAGGTTCCAATGGAGCAGCCTGTGACGTTCGACAGCTCGTGGATGCTACGCCGCCCCAAACGAACGCTCAAGCCGGCTGCAACAACTCGGAAGCCTCTGCGTTGAAGGCTAGCGCCGGTGCAACAAAGCCCTTTGAGGCCGGTCTGCGACCGCCAGTCCAAATGTCATATAGTTTGATTTTTGTTTTTGGGGTTTAGGGTTTAGCTGACTCAGCAGAGTCTGGGTTCCAAAAAGGGGTTTGGGTAAGCTGCTGCAACGCTGTAAGTACCTCTCTGCCAGCCACTGGCCTTGACTCAACTCAAGGCCAGTGGAGCTCCACGCCTACACACCCAGGCAAGGCCCATGTCGCCCACGGGCCCACTCTCCCAACGTGGTAAATCCAAGATCCTCAGCATGTGCCCACACATTGCAGGACACAGCCAGCGTTGTCTGCAACCCCAATATCAGTGCCGACCGCACTGACACCCAGGCGCGCCAGTACGGTCGTCAAAGATCCGGCAGTTTGTTCGAGAGCTGCCAGGGGCATTTCCCCTCGGATGCAGTGCAGGACCTTCATTCCTTCAGAGTAGTAATTCGCAAACTGACTGCCGACCACAAGTGTAACTGCAGCCGTATCGTCTCCCTTATCTTCCCTGCCCACGCTTTGCAGTGAAGGCCTTTAATATGAATCTGGAGAGTTTTAGAGGCCGAGGTTGGCTTTTTGGAGGATGAATCAGCAGAGACAGATAGAGAGCGAGCAGCCTTGGAGGAGTGTATCTCCGTGCATTTTGCCAGACAGGCAGGTCACTGGCAACATGTGCACGCACTTTAGGCTTCAGAACATGGGTGTATGCAGTTTGGAAGCCGCACCGTAAACCAAACAAGGGGAGGCGCAGTCGGCTGGGTAGTTGGCCGACAACCAGGTCCAAGCCCCTCGCCTAACCTTGTCAGTGGCAGCTCTGAGCCAAAAAACCCTGTAGCTTTCGATTCCAAGTGATTGCAGGCCGAGCTTCTCGGCAACAGCGTTGCCCCAGGCCCGGTTCCAAATTTTTCTTCGGCCCCTGGTGCAATAATGTAACGCTTGGTCAGGGATGCAGCGGCCCCGGCCCTTCTCCACAAATTCATGCGGCCACAGACCGAGACACGAACTGGAGGACTGGTCGTAGTGACGGGCAGCTGTTTAGCCTGGGCTGAGGCTTGGCTTGACCAGCTGACTCCGCGAAGGTCCCTGACGCCGATGCCTGCGCAACTGCCGCAGGCCTGCAAGCAAGGCGGACTGCCTCCGCCTCCAGGGATTTCATTTACCTTGAAACCGGAGTTGCCGCGGCTGCAGCTACAGCCCATGAGCCTCATGAGCTCTGTGAGCACGCCGCAGCTGCTTCCCGTTTCGCCCAGGGTTCCAGGGCTTTGTCCAGGGCTTGGCCCAAGCTAATGTCAAGACGACCTGCGAGCGTCAAAGAACCCGGCAGAGGTGAAAAGGAGGTGCTGCACAGATACGGCCTGATCGGAGAGATGTGGTGAGTGAATTCAGATCCGAACCCAAAGCTTGCAGAACCGAGTCTTTGACCTTCCAAGCATTGGGTCTCAATCGCAGCTATCAGCAGACAATTTGGGAGGGTATCACAGTATCACTATAAAGACTTATACTGTCCTGTCGTCGACGTGTTAAGTGGGTGAAAAAATACTGTACTGCGTCGAACCCCGGAAAGTGTGTCAAGTAAAGACACCTCATCAAAACAAGACGCCGTTGAGATCAAGTGGGCTGATGCAGACTGCTTGAAGTCTAGTTCCTGGCGAGTTCTCGGCACGTACATGGTGAGTGCCACTGGGGGCACTTAGGTTGTCAAAACATGGCTGCAGCTGCTTTTCCTCTCTCTCAAAGGCAAAGGAGGAGCCGCTGATGTTTCTTGTGAGAACGTTGGACGAAAAAGCTTTCAGTCGAAAGAGAAGTAGTCCAACAGGAGCACTAAAGTCGTCGAGCCCCAAGGAGGATTATGTTGCACACGCCCTGCGCGAACCGATGCACAAGGCCTCTGAACGGAGACGGTGCTCGACAACAGCTTAGATGCTGAGCCGACCAAAGACGCGACACGGACAAGCCTTGTCCCAACGTTGTTAAAGAATGAGACCGGGACCGTAACGTTGGAGAAGATGTTTTCCAGTAAGGGTGAGTGTAGAAATTCCCGGATGGGCCAATCAGCTCAAGTTTCAAACAGCAAACCGCTTTCGGGCGACAGTGTGTGCAAGATGTCCTCTTTCCGGTGCTTTCAGCCTGAGTTCACGTCAGAAGTTACAGTAGTTTGGGAACTTCCTGCAGCCATGGGCATGTCAATGTGACTAATGTAACCTCCGTGTGGTGCTTGTGTTGATGCAGCAGTTTGAGTCTGCTTTCTTGTTCGCAACTTCGCAATGCTTCAGCATACCAGATGAGATTGGACAATCCGGTCTTATCACAGCTGTGTGCAGCATGTGGCAGGATCAACCAAAACCGCCCGGAGTTCACGGTGCCCCTGATAGGACGAGGGAGAAGAAGGTTATGTCATGTAAATCTATAGCGATAAGCTTGCTCCTTCCTGTCGCGCTCCTCGACAGTGTTTGCGTGCATGCATATGGCATGGCATTCTTTGCAAACTGCCGCCTTTCGTGGCGCATCTGTACTTCATCGATGCTCTTTGTGGACGGCTGCATGGATCGTGTCTTTGAAGTGGTGGCTTTGGTTAGCGACTTTGCTCATCTTCCAGATTCCGGGGTGGGCCCATCGCTTAGGTCATACTTCCCCATTTCACAGTCATCTATAGATCTGTTCCAAGGGGATCAAGCGAACTCAACATGTCGATGCACGAACATGAATAAGATAAATTAATTAAAAGATTTGATCTTATCTTGAAAGAGCCGTGACGTATCTTATTGAAATATATAGGATAGCTTGCAATATTTAACAAGCAGGATTTCCTGAGGTTTAATTTTGGTGGATAGAATTCTTATATAATTGATTTGGTCGTAATTCGGTTCTAGGGAATGACGAATAATTTCTCTTGGATATATTGAAAATACAAAATATTTTATAATATTAAGTAGAAAAGTAAATTCTTGATTTTTGAATTTAGATTCATTTTGAAGTCAAGTATAAGAAGAATTCTATCTAAATATATATATATATATATTAGTTCTTATTTAATTAATTGGAATCTAAGATTTAAAGATGAAGAATTTTATTCGATAATTTCTCGAATAGAAGAGATACGTTAGCTTTGATTAGGAGAATAAATATATAAAATAGGACGAAAAGGGCATTGAATTTAAATAGGTATGATAGGACTTCTAAAAATCTATTATTTTTTTGAATAGAAATATTATAAGATTTAGTTGATCTAAACAATATAATAAAGAAATAAATTTCATATGCAAGTAATTTCTATTTTATAAAATGCTATGGTCATTTTGATTCTAGGTGGTATAGTACGCTTCGGGGGCACTTAGTTTCAAACTTTTAGAGAAATTTATAGAATATGGTGCGCGAGCCGGTTCGGCCTATCTAAGACCTAAAGTTTCTGGAAAATTTAGAAGCTCGGGCTGTAGCTTTGGAAGGGCGGGGGCCTCTTCGGTGGCCTCGGGCTAGCCCTGTCTTCTAAATTTTTGGACAGTAGTTCGACGCTTCGGTCTCGAAATTTGCCGAAAATTTGCAGTTATCGGTTCTCTAAATAGATTTAAATGCTGAAAATTTTTAGAAAATTTAGAGAATGAGTACAGTCTTCTAATATCTTATATTCTAGATGCAGAATATATATTACAACTATTTTATACTCTTATATTAGACTCTCGTGCCACAGCAATTCATGCGGAAAACCGATTACAAGGATTTTCTTATGTAGTGCTATGGAGAGCCCTTGCATGCGAAATTTCAATATTTGTTTGTCTGTCCGTCCGTCCATTTGTCTATCTATCTGTTTCTCTCTCTCTATCTCTCTCCTTCTATCTCTCTATCTCTATCTCTATCTCTCTCTCGGCTGATATTTGCTCCCGCCAGGGGAATTATGAAGGAGAATTATCTATGCGTAATATAGTTTATTATAAGAGATTCTTAATTTAATGATTGCCATTAGCTCTTATATAGTTAGGTCGCAGCTAGTGATGAATTGCTTATATCTTTATTTATATAAAATATTTCGTGTCTTGATTATAATTCTGTCCTCGACTTTCGGAATAGCATTCTATTCTAGATGAAATTTGTTTCAAGATATTCTCACTTCAAGCTTGGCTTCGCCTTTGATATAGATACCGTAAAAGTCGAAATAAATAATCCCAGAATATTTTTGGTGCTATGAATCGATATCAATTTGTATGATTAAATATCTTGTCTGAGTGTCCGGTGGCTGATTTTCGCACTAAAAAAGTAGTATATGCAAGCATTCGATGTCAATTTGTCCGTAGCTGCACCGCTACACGAGATTTGCGCCTTCGTATTGAGCTCTGGCGCTCTAGATTTTCTAAAATTTCCAGATTTGGGTTGTCGTTGCCAGAAGACTGCCAAATTGCATAGTCTATTTGATCTCCGCTGCTTGAAGCAGCGGGTCAATTCTAATTAAAATATAATTGGAAATATAGGCTTTATTTGATAAGATTATAAAAGATTTCTATATTAAGAATTCTTCTCTAAAGACGATTGGAATACGATATATTGGAGGCATGATATTGAATTATCTTTTAAAAAATATTCGACGACGAAATCGTGCTATCTTATTATAGATTCAGAGAGAGATCGCGGATATTCTAGTATTCATTAAGAAAATCATTCTAAAATATTAGATTCTATTAATTATGATTTTATTAGATGGGGAAGCTCTATGTATATAATTTTTTATGATTATATCTTGAGATTAGAATATATAATTCGATCATATATTATTTTGAGAAGGTGCTCGCTTCCTAGAATCATTGCCAGACGTGGGGTCCAGCAACCAAGCTTCGCAAAATGGATTATCTAATAGCAGCGATAAATATTTGACGAGAATGAACCTATGTATATTATAAAAATGGAGTTTTCAATATTTCCAGCTCGATCTATGGGTGTGGGAATATGTTGTCATATATATTGGGTGCTAAAAATGCGGCGACTATTGTATGCAAGTTAACGTTCGTTTGATATTTCCAATCTTTTGGATTCCGTATATGTCAGTTTTATTGTTGTTGCCTATGTAGTAGGTTGGTCTATGATATTATTATGACTATATTAATTTCCATATTATCATCTTTATAAATTTTAGATTTTTTTTGGAAACTCTATAGCAATTCTTATTATATTTCTCCTATTTCGAGCTCCTTGCATATAATTTTATTCTTTCAATAATCGAAAGCATTGGAAAATTAATAATAATCATAATTTTCAAATTATCCCAAGCGCGATACCACACCCGTAATAAATTGAAAATCATAGTTTTTTTTGTTTTCCCATATTTCCAGCTCTTAATATACTAAAGTATTAGTTTTTCCAATATTTTTGATTCCTTATCTATCATTCTAATGAATTAGCCCAATATTTAATTACGATTCCTTGTGAATTATTTTTATGAGATTTCTCAATATTTAAGGTCCTTATATACTATTCATGATAATTCTTTATTATATAGCACCCCATATAAGGCAAAGCATATTTATCGAGAGAGAATAAATAATATATTCATCTATATCACCCTGTCTTTTAAATTCTAAAAATCTTTAATAATAATCAACTCCCATAATTATAGCTCTCATAATTATTTTAATTAATATAGTGAATATTATGAGAGCAAGCAATATAAGAAAATATAGACATAGAGAGAAGATATCATAAATATATATTATATATAGATCTAGATTTTTAGATATTATTTTAAAAATTATATATATATAATATCAATAGAAAGAATATTGAATTTTATATAAAGCCAATAGAAAATATATATTATTTCCTTAATTCTTATTAATTATATTATTTCATATTCAATATAAGATTTTATGAAAAACCTTTTTTATTTATAATTAAGCTAATATATATATATATATTCTATTATATAAATCATATATGTCTTTTTAAAATGATCCCGTTACTAAATAATATATTATTTAAATCGATATAATAACCAGAATAATTATAATTATGATAAAAATAATCAGAATAATAAATCAAAATAATAGTATTAGTATTAATATTAAAAATAATAATAATAATTTCAATTATAATAATTATAGAAATTAATAATAAGAATAATCATATTAATAATAATAATAATTTTGCCTCCTACCTGGCTGAGCGAGTCGCGAAGTAGGGTTATAGGAGATTGACGAGTGAATTCACCCAAGGTAGGCTCTGTACTGCCAGCATGCCCCATCTTCTTGACGGGCAGTTCATTCACATCTCTGCACAGCTTTTGTTAGGCACTCACAGAACGCCAAGGTTGAGACAAGGCTCGGTATCAACCACGTCTCAGCTTCTAATTACGAAGCTCATTTGTACCAGTTTGCAGCCAAAAGGACATATCAATTATCAATTACAAATTAAGAATTACAAATTTGATGCACTGCACATTGTCAGGCTCTCAACGTCAGCCACGACTATGCAGGATACTGAGCAGCCGAACACACGGTAGAATACCGGAGTACCGAAGTACTCGGGTATTCTACTTCAATTGAACCAGCAGTCTCATCTCTCCTTGTGCAGAGGTCAAGCTTCTTGTATTCAATCAGCTCCAGCATTATTGCAGAAACAAAACAGCATCCCCGAATACCGCAGTGTCCAGGTAATCCACTCCACATTTTTCTGCATTCTATCTCGCTTCAAGCGCAGAAAAGCAAAGCCACGCGTTCAGATGTATCCCAGCTGTAGCCTTAAAGGAGTGAGGTATCAGTAACAGCTTGGTGGCACGGAAATTGGCAGCCATCCAACATCTCCGCCACTGACATGACTCCTCACTCCAGCATCTGAAAGCAGTGTCGGGCCCATTGTCGTGTTCAATATATATGTCGACACGTAGGGCCATCTCCGCACTCAGCACTCTGTATGCCATGTAAGGGAGTAATCCGCAGTGAAGCCAGCTATCAATGTTTTTTTTTTCTCATCCCTACTTTCATTCTTCCCAAAAGGCTGTACAGCAACTCCAGGGCGGAGTGTGTAGAGTAGCGTCATTTTCAGTAACCCAGTCAGTCTCGTCAATGGCTCCACACCCGCCATCTCCAATGTAAACCAGGCCAGAAAGGCTGTCAGCTGTTCTGTAATCCATATCCAGCAGGACCAGGACCAGCACGGACTGTGTATGCAGAGGTTTAAAGGTCGCACTGCTGCAAAGGTCAGAGGTGCCATGGCTGGAATGCGCAGCAGGGTAAGGTAACTAAACCCAAAAGGGACTAAAACCCGGCCAATGTAGTTCAATCGGACCCAAGAGCATTAGGGGGTGCATACGTTTGTAGTGGAATTCGGGGATTTACCCTAAAATACATCAAGATCTAAGTGCTTAAATAAAAGGTTCGAACATGTCCTCCATACCTGACAGTGGTGGTTGCAGTGGTGGGGCATCTCATTTGTGGACATCACGGTTCATCATCAGCATCCATTCATCCAATTATCAATTAGAGGGTGCAACTGAATTAATCCTCCGAATTAAAGGCTGAATCGGAACTTGCAGGCAGTCTCTTGTCCAACAGCACACCCACGTACAGGACGCACTAAGAAAACACAAACAAAAGTTTGCGCATGTCCAGTTACGCCTGCATTAGCAGCCACTGTTGTGAAACAGAATCCTCTCTCCACTGCAAACTTTATGAGGGGAAATACAATGGTGTGGAGAAAGTTATTTGCAGGGTGTTGAGGATTCTACCTTCTCACGTCAATCAACTTGATGTATGATCGTGCTCCCCTGAAGTTGCAAACCAGACTGCGACACTTCCAAAATCTGAAGTGACTCGCGTATGTGGGTCTGTCGAGGTTTCTTTTTAGTAGGAGAATCAGTAAAAGGCTCGAAAGAGCCGTCAGATTCGTCAGGCAGTGGGAATCCTGCCTCTCGCAATTCACTCTTCACATGTGGGGTTAGGGAGTGTGTGTGAGCTACGGACCATGCGAGTAGAACTACCCTGTCACCCCCTTCCCATGGGATTGTAGAATGCAACCGCTCGCGACCATTGAAGACTAAAGGTGCGACAGAAGTGTCATACACAAAGCCCTTGACTTTGGACCCCAAATGATCAACAGTTGTATCCCCACGAAGATCCTCAATCCAAATTCCTCCCCCACTTACCTTGGACAGGAGTTGGAAGCACGTTCCATATGGGGCATTTTTTGGGTCACGATGGGGTCCTAGGCTCAGGCCTTCTCGCACTGCACAAGTGGTAAATTTAAAAGACGGCACATGATGCTTCAGGTACATGAGGATGGACTGAAGAAACTGTGGGTGTGAGAAAGTTCCCTGTGCGGCTACAGTTGAAGACCTGGGGCTTGCGCCGAAATAGATGACTTTGGGGTTCGGGGACGAAGTAGGCTCAGAACTCTTAAGGTGGAGCTTGAATTGGGGTGGGATGTTTCTCCAGGTTTGTAGAAGGTCGTTCGTGGTCACAATCCTCTCGCCTCGTGACACCTTCTTGTTCAGGGCAAAACACTCCAATTCCGGTTCGCATAACTTAGCATCGATGGAAAGCGCTCTGCTAATCAGAACGCACTCTGCTGAAGAAAAGACGTCCTGGAAATACATCTCACTGTCACTCAAAGTGGTGCGACACGATTGGGGCTTTAAGGCATCAGTCATCGGGACGCTGGGTGGCTGCGACTCCAAAACGATCTGGATCTCTTGGGATTCAGAGTCTGCTGCACCGGCTTCTGAGGACATGTGGGATTCTGAAAAAACCAAGTTACGGCTGAGTCACACTTCTAGAGATCAAATGGTCATGTGTGTTCAGTGAGCCAACACAAGCAGCAACTTGCAAGGTGTCAGTCTGTACTACATCAAAAAAGACATGCCCTGAGCGCACGAGAGAACGGCAGCTTCAAAAGGTATGACTTGTTTGACATGACAGTTTGCTCTGAGCGCACAGCAACTAGCTGGCAGCTACAAGAAGCAACATCGACCCTGCTCCGAACACACATTGGCAAGCTAGCGGCTACAGGGTGTCTCATCGACTTGGCTCACATAGACGCATATATTTTCTTCCCGGCTGTAGTAGGGTTCGAGTTCGATCTCAGTTCGAAACGCACACGGGCATGCATGCAAAAGGCCCTTGCGGTCGAAGATGCAATGCCGATGGGCACGAGGCAATCTGGCATCTGAGTGCAACACTCAATTACTCAATTACACTGTATTTACACCTGAGCGATCAGGATTACAAATTAAAGTGCAATGCAAAGCGCAAATTCAAAATTACATGCAGGGATTTGTGCAAAGGGCCATGTCGGAATTACAAATTAAAATAGCAAATTAGAGGGCGAGCCCAAGAGGCATGCAGTAATTACGTGTGCCGTTCGTCAATGCTGCAGAATGGATGTGCTGGAAGGATACGAGAAATTAGTGACGACATGAGACAGTGAAAACCCTCGAACACATCACGGCAGCAAGTAAGTGGGCAATTCAGCCCAGCAGGTGCTCCATCCACAAGTCAAAATTGGAACACATCGCAAAAGATCAGCGCTGACCTGCCAGGAAATTGCCTAGACTGTTGATCAGCGCTTCGCCGCTCTGCGGCTGAGGCGCCGGAACTGGCGTAATCAGAAAATTCTGTGGTGGGGCTCGCTCACCTTGGCTGTAAAAGATCCTCGGGGGGTTGGTATTGCCCCCCACGTGCTCTGCCAGTCTGAGCTGGAAGCTGGAGGGTCCCGGTGCCTCGAGGACCACCTGCGGGGCCTGTTGAGCAACCTGAGGAACGGCTTGTGGTTGTACTTGTGGTCCTAGTGTAGTCGGTGCTCCTGCTGCGTGTGACGGCAACGGTCCACTTGGAGCCGAAGAGGTTGCCGAGGAAGGTTGTTGACCTTGGTCGTGTGAACCTTCCCTTGGAGGACGCCGAACCGGGAGCTTAGGTAGCCTCCGCTCAAGCTCTTGACTGCTTGTCAGAGTCTGTCCAACCTGGTCCTGCAGGGCTTCGTTTCCTCGCTGCACTTGTCCTTCCAGCTCGTTGTGCTGGTCCACGATTCCCGTGACCAGCCCCTCAATCCTCATCACTCGGTGCTCCACGTTCTGCATGGTGTCACTTGTCGTCTGGAGCGTCTGTTGTGCAGAGTCCGATTGTCTGCGTCCCGCAAAGACGCCATCCTCCAGCCTCAGAGTTTTTTGCATGAGCTGGTCAACAACCTCGCCCACACGTTTCGTCTCAGAGACGCAGGGGCCAAGGCCACGCACCAGGGTGATGATGTCCCGTGTTTGGCTGGAGATCCAGCCCTGGCCATCTTTGTTCGCAGTAAGCAGGGCCTCGGTCTTCTTGTGCACGACAACGCGGATCACCTCCACCTTCTCAAGCAAGTCTTCGAGCTTGCGCTCAAGGGTTGTCTGAGTCTGCTGCAGGGTTGTCTTAGCAGCTTCATCAGAGGCTTTGGCATGGCTTGCGAGCAGAGTCTTCAAGGAGGACGTGGTGCCCACTGACAGCTTCGACAGATTCTCGTACTGAGTCTTCATGGCCTCATCCATCTTTGTTGCCGTCAGTATGTTTGAAACCGCCTTGTGAATCTCTGTGAGCTCCTTGGCCACACCGTGGATGGTCCCGATGCTGGACAGAACGTCCATATGCTGCTTCTTGAGAACATCCAACTCCGTCCTCAGGAAATCCCACGGTGAGGTATCCAAGGCCCTTGGTGAGGAAGACGTGGATGCTGGGCGGCCATGTAGATCGTCACACAGACTTTGTAGGGTCTCTGCTGTTGCATCCACCTTCTGTTGTGTGGCGATCAAGGCGAGGGCCACACGTCGCTGCCACGTCAGCATGTGCACGATGACCACTCCCAGTCCAAGGAGCATGATCGCACACACGAGTGCCTCAACCCATGTGCATCCGACTTCCCTTGCACACCACACCATCTCCACGATGGCTGTGAGCGGCTGGAAGAAGATGGCTGTGTCCATGGCGAGAGGCAATGTGCAAAAGGCGAAACGGGAGCACACGGTCACTTGAAAGATCAGGCTGTCTGTCACTGTAGTCTCATGTGATGCATCCACAATGATTAAAGTGGTCGTCCTGCCCCCCCCCCTTTTCACATGTGTTACAAAGCATCACAACCAACTGCAAAAATTTGGCCTATCTTGGTGATCCCTTAACATGAACACAGTTCCGAAATCCAATTTTCGATAGACCCTGCGGAAGCGGTTGAAATGGTAGGCTTCTTTAGCTGCCTTGTCAGCAATTTCGTTGAGGGCATGTCCTTTATGGGCACGAACATGTCTAGCAGTAACTGTGTGACACAAGGAGTGCCAAAGGGAAGTAAGGTAATTGGTGTCAGGGATGTGACAGGTCGGATTGATTGTTTCATCGAGGATCTGCAGGACAAATTCACTGTCGGTAAGGAAGATGACAGGAATATGGGGACTGTGTATGCGAAAATCCTTAATCATCTCGAGGGCTTTGCACGCAGCAACGATCTCAGCTCTAATATTTGTACAGCAACCGTCGATCCTACCTTGGCAGATGACACAGTCCTCTACAAGGGCATAGGGCGCGCAGACTACGCATGCATAGGATCCGTGTGCAAGCTTGGAACTCCCATCACTGCAGAAACAGATGCATCCAGCATCGTCAGTCTCATCAACCACTGGGATAAAACGGAAAGAGCTGGGATGAGGGTCTTCGACTGGGGGATGTCGCATAGACAGAAGTTTGAAGGACTCACCTACTTGAAGTAGCATGCGACCATGTAAGTCAAGAGAGTGGAGATCATCATAGTACTTAAGGGGAACGAGTGACCTAGAGTTGAGCCATTTATTAATGGACTCCTCCCAAAGGAGTCTATTAGTGGCAGCTTGATACCAAAAAGGTGGCTGTCCTACAGCTCTTAGTGGCTCCCACATCTTTTGGATCAGTCTTGCAGCATTAGGCCAGAAGCCCAAAGATCTTTTATGAATCGATCCGAACCTAGACAATCAATGTTCATTCCTTACCGCAAGGATAGTAGTAATAGGAGATTTGCGACTCTCAGGAATCCTGGCTGCATGACCCCAAAAGCGCATGAAAGCCTGGGCGTGTAGGCCCTCCCATCTTGCATGTCCCAAAAGTTGTGCGGTCATGCGTGAGGCCCTTCTTCTGACAATCCAATTATACGCCAAAGGCATAAAAGGGTCTGAAGAAAACCTGCAAAGAGAGCCAAGAAAAGAGGTATGAAGGGTTTTAAGGGTTTGGTGAACCGACTGTATTGGCCTGACGCATGCACTCATCCATCTCCATTTGGATGTCACGTATGAATTAAGCAAATGCAACTTCTTCCTAATCGACCCAACCGGCCGTTTCAGTAGCTTGAAATGACCCCAAAAGCTGTTAGTGGCTGCAGTCAACCTAGTGCTAAGAACGGATTGACACTGAACCCCGAAACCAACCAAGACTCCAAGAAACAAAAAGGAGGAAACATGTTTGAGTTGCACACCGTCAAGGAAAACAGGTTCAACTTCTAGGAAAGGAGCGGACAAGACACGATATTTTTCGATTGACAGGGAGAGTCCGATGACCTGCAAACAATCCTTAACTTGCTTCAACATGCGCGTGAGCTGGATAAAGCTAGTGGCAAGTAGCACCAGGTCATCCGCGAACAATATATTAAAAAGCTTGGTAGAAGAGGGGTCTTCAAAGTCAGTCCGCAACCAAGTGTTTTCTTGTTCTTGCCAGAGATTGACAGTTGTGCCTAAGTAAAAGTCCACGACTCGGGCAAAGACTTCGGCGCTGTAAGAGGACCCCTGAAGTATTCCCCTGTGAAGATCCTGGCTCCAGTTACAGTCAGCCATACTAATAAGAACAGAAGAATAGGTAATAATTAAAAGTAAAAGTTCTGCCTCTCGATGTGCTCCTAGGTTCTCGAAGAAACGGGAGACCGCGCAATGACTTAGGTGGTCAAACGCACTAGTGATGTCAAGCTTAGCAACCACCAAAGGCTGATGATATTCACTAGAGAGCCGGATACATTGCTGAAGAGTACAGGAACCTTCTAAAGTCTGGGAGCCAGGAACGCTGCTTAGCTGACCCGCTTGCATTACCGGGAAATGAGCCCTTAGCCGGTATGCGAGGAGTTTTGTGAAAACTTTCCCAGGGACAGAGGACAACACGATTGGTCGTAGATCCTTCGGAACAGAAGGGGCAACAACTTTGGGGATAAAGGTAATCTTGGAGTGTAACCAATCGAGAGGAAGTTCCTGAGACCCAAGAAGAATACTGTTGAAGTACTCGACAAGGTGATCTCTTAAACCCGATTGCATTGCGTTTTGAAGAAACTCATAGCTGATCCCGTCAACCCCACACGACTTGCCTTTCTTGCAAGTACTGAGAACAGTTTCAAGTTCTTCAGCAGTGATGAGACGAGGAGCCAAAGTGGGTCCGACAGAGGTCCTCCACATCTGGATGGGGAGGGCCCGGTCAATTAGTTCTGGGGCAGAATACTTGACGCTGTAAAACCTCTTCAAATCACAGATCGCTTTAGTGCGCCCACCAGCACGGGTCAAGTAATTGCAATGGGTGACCAGAGAGGATTGGCGTCGTTTGAAGAAAGAAATGACCCGGTAATCGCCACTAGCGCCTCTATCCAAAAGTTCGGTCATCCATTGCTGTTTGGCAACAGCTCGCAGTCGGACAATTTGCTTACCAAGATTGCGTGCCTCACTTCCAGCAAGTCGACGACGGTCAGCAATCATTGAACGGATGTGGGGTGGGTCCCTATATCGACACGAAGTACCTCTGAAGGAACAAGTCTTAGCTGCGGCTGCAAGCAGCCCGTTAGACAAATCCTGCATATCAAGTTCCAGTTTCTCCGCGAGGGATTCACAGGATGCAACCGCAAGATCGGGGGAAATGATCCACTTACCACATCTGTGTCTGACGCGATGTTGGGGTCTAGTGGCGCAAGTAGGGCTTAACCGTTGAGAGAGGAGTACTGCTCTATGATCCGACCCCAGAAGAGTGTCTGAATCAGGAACCACTCTGAAATAGGACTCACAAACAAGAGGCTGAGAAGCAAGAACGTAGTCAATACGAGAACAGGATCCCCTGGAGTTGGACCAGGTAAAATCATCAGGTTGCCAGAACTCCAAGCCATGACTTTTAATTATCAGATTACTGATGGGGCCACGTTCATCAACTGTGTTAATTGCGCCGTTGAATTCCGAAATTCCTAATTCATAATTGGCATCCATGCAAAGAATTAACGAATCATGCAATCTTCTTGAATTCAAAAAGGCATCGAGCTCTGTCTGAAACAACTGCCACATCTCAATGCAATCTTCCCTCTGTTTATGGGGAAGATGCGCTGTGACAAAGAACTGTTTAGAGGTTTCGCCTTTAAGGGCTACACCTATCCCTACAGTGAAAACGCAGACTTCAGTGACGAGAGGGAGAAGGTGAGCGGGAAAGCCCATGGCAACAGCATGATGAACCTTGGGGGGGCGGGCAACATAGAAACCCCACATACCATCAAGCTTGATGTCATGAAGCTTCCACTCCTCTGTTTGGCTAGCATGACCACCCAGTTCTTGGAGCCCCAGGGCGTTCAAACCATCAAGATGGAGCATGTCCCAAGTATCACTCAGGTTTAAGAGTGTTTTGCCCTGGATATTCCAACTTGCTGCGTGAAACTGTGTATGTTTGCCTGTCAATCCGCTTTGATTGAGGCACCTCCATGCTGAGTATAACAGTCGTGCAGCGAGTCTGCAGGCCTTCCCGTGGCCGCTTCAAAAGCTCGGGCACACAGAAACCATTCCATATGATTACCTTTGTTGTCGGGAAGAAAGACATCACCACCTGCAGGCTCCTTCTTGTCTATGTGGAAGACAACTTGTACATGATCAAGGAAAACCCTACCCCCGTTCCAGACGATCTCTGGAGCAGCAAGGGGCTTGTTAGCATCCAAAGGAGGAATGGATTCATAAAAGATCTTGGCAAGGACACAAGCACGGATCTTTGCCCTGTCATCAATGGATTTGTTCTTGGTAGCCCAAAGTCTGCACTGGCTTTGCCCGCTGATACCACTCTTAAATGTTTTGCTTTTAAGAGCAGCAATGACTTTCGTTTGAAACTGCCTTAAGACTGAGATGTGTGACCCCGGGTCGGGGAATTTCAGCGAAAAGCGTACAAAGTTGGTCCTAGATGCAGGCGCCCAAAAGTCCTCTGCAACATTGTGCATGCCAACAGCCTGTAGCATATTCTTCACTTCCTCGAAAGCATCACTCTTCCTAACGTCAACCCATCCCCCAACGACAATTTGAAGGTCATCTACTTCACTGTTCTGCTCAACGGTTGGGACGTTGGAGAAGTGGGGGGACCTGGGGCTCCGGGGGCTACGGGTCCCCTGTCTGGAAGGAGTAGGCGATCTAGAGGGTTGTCGTTGACGCTGAATATCTCGGATCTGATTCTCAAGGGCCTCGATTCTGCTTTCAGTAGCTTCATGCTTGTTGGTATGTTCTTTCATCCCCAGCTCCAAAGTGCCAAGGCGAAGCGAGTGTCCCTGAATCTCATGTCCAAAGGCCAGAACATCCTCATGTGTTTTGTCTTGCTTGCTGTGCAGTGAAGCCATGGAACCCAGCAGCTCATTAATCCAGGGGGGAGGGATCTGCCCATTCTGTCTGACCAATTCATGTAGAGGTGTACAAGGGGCAGGGGCACCAGGGTGGGGAGTTGGGGCAGTAATCTCCTGTTCGGCAGCATAGGGTTTAGGGTTTGGCGGTTCAGGGCAGTCATCTTCCGCGTCAGCTTGGGTAAGATCAAAAATAGTAGGCTCATGTGGCTTGGTTACTGAGACTGGGGGAGCAGTCGGTCCTAATGGAATTGTCTCTGCATCCATGAGTTCGTCCGCGTTGCCAGGAGCTTCATGTTCAAGTTTGGGCTTCTTAAGCTCAACTTCTCTGCTGCTTTGTTCAACACGGCGAGAAACTCTCTCAGTCCTTCTGCTCCGCTCTCTTTCTCTAGCTCCACTAGACTCAGAAGCGGCCGCCCTATTAGAATCAGCTCTTCCACGCCCTTGTTCCAAAACACTGTGGTGCGAGGCAGCACCAGGAGGTCCTTCTCTGTCAGGCAACTTCCTGTCCCTGCAGCAGGATGAGGTGTAGCAAGGTGACCCGTGGGAGTAACTGAAGCATCCCCATCACCAGTTTTCGAAGCACCACCAACGTTTGGAAGCACGAACTGTTCAGGTGCAGGATTCATGTTCGATTTCCTTCCCTCAACCCCTCTAAGATGTGGGGGTCCCCAGGTACCAGGGCCAATCCGTGCGTTAAGAGTGTGAGGAACCTCAGAGGGGCGGGACATAAACTAGGGAAACCTCGACAGACTCGGAAAGACTCGAGCCGAAACTTGAGCCGTAGCCAAATGATAATAATAATAGTAATAGATAATAATCGTAGTAATAATAGTAATAATATTTATAGATATTAATGATCATGATAATAATAAAAATAGAATAAGAAAGATAATAGCCAAAATCATAATAAGAATAATGCTAATAATTGTTTTACTAATTTTTTTTGTAATAATTATATTACTTCTAATAATATAGGTATTAATAAGAATAAAATTTCAAAAAATAATATCGATAATACGAGAATATGATATTTATTCTAATTTAGAATATTTAGAAGAAGAAAAGAAAGAGGGATAATAAGAAGAATAATAAAAATAAAAATTTGTAACAATGAAAAGAAGATGATTAAGAGACGAAGAGGAAGAGGAATAGAGAATAATAATTTCAAGAATAATTTGGGAGAACGTGCTGCGCAGGACATATATGTGAGTAAAACGCGCCCTGTTTCATGTTTCGGTTCAAGCTGTGAATTACCAATTTCCCCAAAATCGAAAGCAAGATCAATGAACCACTGGACATCTTGTTTGCGCGACTCTGTAGCCATCCTTCCTCTCTGCGCCTCTACGCACGATCTCATGCCGTATCGGCAACCACCCCTCGAGTGCCCTTAAGGCGGTGCAGAAGCGCTGGGCTTCCACAAGGTGCTGATGGCTTGCAGCGAAGGGCCAAAAGGCCCAAAGCAACACAGGCCCCGGCCTCTTCAAGGCTGGAGACCAATTTCCACTCCGGGGTTGATCGAACAATCCTTTGCCCAGACCCTTGCCACGGGAATCCAGCCAACTCATCACATGACTCACATGACCCCCGGAAGCGAAACAAACTATCAACCCCGTTAGAAGGAGGTGGCAGCTAAGGGAAACTTCTCAGCGGAAGGTTGCCCTCGAGTCCCTCGAGAAGCATCCATACCGGGCTCCCTCCCCAAAACAGACAAAGATTGCAAGGAACTTCGGAACGACGTGAGCTCTGTGAGCTCTTCCTCCGCGTGCTGGTACTCCATCTGATCCCCCATTTCGTCCTCGCGACAACACAGCCTGTCGAACATGGAGCCAGCGGTGGCGCTGCCGGCGTCGAGCTCGAGCAGTCTGTCAGTTTGCCGCCCTTCCGGGATGAGAATCCTCACCTGTCCGTGTCGGACCCCGCTCGCCCTCGCTCTCTTCTTCTTCTCTCAGGCCTAGGGGGCGGGTCAGGCACCCCGGGCAATTTGCTCACGCGCATTCGTTTGCAGGCTTTTTGGGGGAGGGCCCTCTCTCTCTCTCTCTCTCTCTATTTCTCTCTTTCTTTCGTCAGTCCCCTGTCGCTTCTTCATCTCAGCCAAAGGAGGGGTCGGTCAACCCCTCCCCGTGCACTCATGCGCACTGGGCGGGTGTGTGACACACGGCTCTCTCTCTCTCTCTCTCTCTCTCTCTCTCTCGGTTCCGCTTTCCAGCAGAAGGTTCCTGTGGCTTGCGCCCCTCGGCACGAGTTGTGAACCGTCAAACAAACAAACCCCATTGGTGCTCACTTATGTCGAATGTCGTTGCGGAAGTTAGACCTCCACTGCCACAGGCCTGGCAGCGAATTTGGCTGGTATTCTACTTCACACACAGGAACACCTCATACATGCTAATGCGTGGTGCTGGGTTTTGCTACACGGCTAGTAAGCTCCCTTGAAATACTCAAGTTGGCAGGACGGTCAGACTAACAACATGTGACAGCACATGTATTTGTGGACACGTGTGCATGTCTTTGTACACACAAACATGTATGATCAATGAAGGTAAACTTGTGCATATACGTCTGTCTGTATGTATGTTTGCCTCCCGTGTGTGTGTGTATCCATCCGCACACAGAGGCGTGGGGGTAATTCTATGCAGCAGCCAGGCTCTCCTTGTTCGAATTCATCTGTGAGTGGCTCTCTACGATCTTCGCTGTTATCGGTTGAAGACTGGCGCAACTTAAAACTCTCGAAGAGCTTGGAGACTGGTCCTTTTTGAGGGGCGAAAGATCTTCGCAGTCTTTTGAGGCCCACTCGTTAACAAATCGAGGGCAAATCCTAAACACAAAACCCCCAAAGCCCAAAAGCCTCAACTAAAACCAGCTACACCCCAAAACCTAGAAAAAAAAAGTCTTTGACTTCCACGGCCAGTCGCCAAGAAGAGGGGCACGCAAGGGCCGCAGGCCGACAGCAGTGCGGCGATCCAAAGATTCTCGAACTTCGCGTCCTTCCGAGGTTCGAACGAACTTCCGACACAAGGTAAGGCCCTAGACCCTACGAGGGCGGGAGAAAGGTTTATGACAAAAACAGTCCTAAAGGATTTCTAAGGGTTCAAAACAGGTTCAAAAGGGGTCCAAGGTTTTAGTCAAAGCTTATGGGGTAAGGGTAAGGGTCAACTGTAGGGACAGTGACGAAACGCACGGCTCTGATTAGAGCTCTTGATGTGGATCTTGTTATCCAGAACCCTTCATCCGAGCTGTGATCCCTGCTTGTGCTGCTCAATTGGAGCGCTGATCCTCGTGGACTGCACCGTTGGGGGTTACGCCAAGAAGGCTAAGAACGAGGGCCCCGCCGTAGTTGGCGACGGCGAAGCCCAAACTCAGCGAAGCCGAGAGCAATGCATACCTTCCATCGTCCAGAGAAGAGACTTTTGTTCCCACTCGCTCCCGGCAAAGAGTTTAGGGCAGTTTAGGGTGTAGAAACTTCAGGTTGGAAGCTTTAGGCTCTCGCAACTCGGACAAGGTTTAAAGCTTTAGGGTGGCAAATGTAATGAGAGGGCCTAAGGCCTTGAGCTTCTTGTCGGGGTGCATCACTGACTCAAGTCCTTGCGGCACAAGTTGGGCCAGCATCACCGTCATTGGCATCCAGGCCAGCTGGCCGAGCACTGTCTGCATTGCACTCGAAGCGAGCATGAACCCAGCATCAGGGATACCATATTTGATGTTAACACGCTTATAGGCGATCACACTCAAACCGTTTGCGAGTGCATACGCAAGGCTCGTCGACATCAGCATAGAGCGATAGGTCCACTTTTTTGCAAGAAAATTGTAGCACGCTGCTCCAAGCAAGCTGCAGCCTGCCGCCACACAGCCCATGCCCGTCACGTAGAACTGGTATGAAAAATGGGGACCGTCTCGATACGACTCTTCTGTGTCAGTGAAGAAATAAAAGGCAGCCCCGTGGGTGCCGATGTGAAAAATACTCTGCAGGAAATAAAACGCATTAATCTTGGCAATCACCGGGCGCAGGAAACATGAAAGCAAAGCTAAGTTGAGCATCCCCAGGGACAAGGCCACCAAGAAGTTGACGCTGACCGACTTGATTAGCAAGGAGCACACCAGCAGGATCAGAGCGGCAAGTCCCGATGCCAATGCAAGCATGAAGGGGATGAATCCTGTTCAGCAGAGGGATTTCATAAGCTTGCAAACTTCCTACTGATTCCTACTACGACTCCATCCCTGAAGCTACTCCATACGCTTTCGAGAAAAGGCTGCCTTTCCCTCTCCAGATGTGCAGGTCTGGTCCGCACCGCCTCGAGCCAGGAATCCTCTCTTCTTCTAAATGGTTGCGAGCAACTGGCCACAGGAGAAGCGCAGCGAAGGGCAAGGCCAAGAGATAGCAGATTCGGGTCCCATAGTTCTGCAGCAGCGCTCCGGCGCAAATGGTGGAGATAAGGTTCAGTACGGAAACACCACATGAAACAAAGGTGAGTAGCTCAGGCCCCCTCTCAGGCATGGTCTTCACTTTCTCGGAATACTTGGCTTCGACCAGAAGGTCTGCCAATGCCATCTGAAAGAAGATCGCGAAAAGACAGCCGGTAGTGCTCTGTGTGCTTGGCGTGCTGGCAAATCCAAGGAAGAAGAAAGCTGCCACAGCGGCCACGGTAGCAATGAACAAATACGGTGCTTTGCGACGCCCGCAAATAGGAAAACCGTCCGATACTAAACCCATCAGTGCCTTCATGGAAAATGGCAACCGAGCAACGGCGGTTAGGACCTGAAGTGTTGGCCCGTCCACTTTGAGACCTCGATATGTGAAATCCATGGCCTGGAAAACAAGGCCACCACCAAATCCATTCAAAAGATGGTGCGTCAGAAAGATTGTGAGCAGCAACGAAGAACCAAACGCGGCGCGAAAGGACTGCCTCGGCGATGTCAGCGCGTCGTCCGCATCCATCATAGCCACTAGCGCTAGGGGCTGGAAAACGAGCTGCGCACACCAGGGCACCAACGAATGCTTGCACTGCCTGCCCATTATCACAAGCATCTGGGCTTCTACAGATCACATGCCGTGAGGACCTCCCAAAGTTCAGCCGAGTTGGTCATTGGGGAGAAAGTAGTCAGGGGAAGCTTAGGCATATGCCGAGTGCAGGGAGCTAACAAAGCCTCGAGTACCCAGAGAACATCAAAACCGATTGTTGACATCAGCTGCAGTCGTAGCTGGATGGGCTCGGCCACTGAAGGACACACGTCGCCAGCAATCGGGATTCTGAAAACAACCTTTGAAGCAGGACATGCAGGACATAACGTAGCGGCTCGAGGGGAGCTCACATATTTCTGATGTTTGAAAACTTCGGCGAGCTGTCGAACCAGATATTGCGTGATTTTTATGATTCGAAATTCCCCTTGTCGGGGTTCTAAACCGCTTCGTGGCCAGATTTTGTGGACCAGTCAAGCGATTGCGATTTCAAGAACCAGACACCAGGTACCACAGTAGCCGTGACGTCAAGACCCCACACACCCGGGCAGACCCAGTTGCTCGCAGCTTCTGCGCATAATCAAAACTTTATGTCGGATTGGGCATTGGAGGCTAAAGCTGCCTCATGGAGTCATATCATACTCCGGGGTTGGAATGCTCGTAGATGTAGCGGGCCAGCGACTCGACTGGACAGTCGCATCTGAGAAGGCATTATAAAGACGCATAAGCCGATCATCCTATTCACCTAACCGCCGCTGTCGGAGATGGATTGAATCGCCATCCTTGGGCAAAACTAAGAATTATCAAGAGCAGTTTGAAAGCGCCTTTCCTGCTTCTCCCCCAGAGCTCTGCAAAGAGCTCCTAACCTCTACCAGTCAGCCACGGCCTACACTTGGATCCGAAGAGTGTGCTTCTACCTACTTGACGTCTCGTAGTTTCAACATAGCGTGTTTCTGGCGCGCAACAGCCAAGTCAAATCAATGCCGTCGATTCGAAGCTGGAAGCTGCTGTCGTGGCAGACCTGTCTGATGCTTTCCTACTCGGTGATTGGTGCCGGCTCGAACTTCAAAACTCTTACGCTCGTAAGCTGAACCCTCGGGGGATGTCCGAGCTTTCCTGTTCGCAGAAGGCATGATGCCTATCTGCGGCACTCCTTTTTGACTGTACTTCCTACAGTACACTCGAGTCTTGAGCCCACTTCGGGAAAACAACACAACTCACATTCTGAGCTCCCGAAAACCCGACAAGCCTTCAATCCTTAACTGAAATTCCACACCCTTCGACCGCGGAAGCCACGCCTCAGAGGCAAAACCACTTCGTCTCTGGGATCCAGCGGCTCCCCGCCTCTGCAAGGCGTTTCTCTCACTCTTCCAGCAGAAGACCAGGCAAGAGGCTATGTGCGCAGGTTTTTGCCACTGCTTGCGAAGAATGCACGCTACTTGTTCATCAGCATCAGCAGCCTCATTGAAACTAAACCTCCGCTAATGCGGGGTGCCTCCTCACCATAGATGCGGCCCGTAGTGCTGGAGAGGCCCGACTGAGCCAAACTCCACAATGAAATTCCTAGCCTCTCTCTTGCTGCTCACTGGGCGACTTCACTCCATCGCTGGATGCTTTCCCATACAAGTGTTCTAATGAATGCGCCAACATCGGTTTCAACCTGCACTGATTCACCAGTCCAAGCCGAAACCCTAAAGCCCCACATCGCTGGCGACTCTGTATTTCAAGCCCCTCAATCTACAAGTCACTTCCCCTGCTTCCCTCGCACTTCCGGTGCGGAGGGAGCACATCACTTTCGAGGCAGCCACGTGGAATTGGCCAGGCTTCTCTCTGATCGGGAGTGCCCATGAGGTGGCATCTCTTGTCATCTCTTATTTATCTCGCCGCTGCAGATCTGAGCAGAAACTCGACAAGGAATGAACGAGACAGTGAGACTGAAGATCCCGGCCCACTTTGACAATCACACAGAAACACGGCAAACAGCTGCTAGGCGGCAGCCGCTCATCCTGTATCACACAAGGAGATCTTGCAGGCCGGTGCGTACACCGAGAGGCGTATGGCAATTTCTCCAAACTGCCAGGCGCTGGACTCTCAGTGTGTGCAATGGAAAACTTCGTCGACAGGGGCAGCATGCTCCGCATGCTGTGTGGGACAGCGTCTGCAGCGGGGCACATGAGGACGATAAAGTTTACGAGTAACAGATGTTTCGCTTGCCAACGTATACCAGCATCGCGGCTTTCTAGTGGCCCGAAGCTGCAGAGTTCAAGAAGCCCGCAAGCCTGGCCGGCCCGGCCTCGCCTGAGGCCTGGAGCCGAGCTCGGAAAAGTCTCATCCCCCAAGGGCCCAAGCTTCACTTCCCCTTCCACGTCTCAGAGATGCAAGAGTTGCTTTTCACCGTGATCCATGGAGCCATGTGAGCGGTTCGTGGACTGTCTCGAGGGCGAACGGTGGTGGTGGTGGTGTCCGACTGCGCCTAGTGTTGCCATGAAGGACGCCTTCTCTGACTCGTGCCGGTTGTTGACCATGTCCGCGAAGCGTCCGGCACGGGTTGCGATATCGTGCATCTTGTCTTCAGCTAAGGTTTTGTCCGTGACGAAGATGTCCTCCGCATCCATGTGTTCCTTAGTTTGGACCGATCTTGCCATGCGGCTTAGGCTAAGAAGGCAGTGCCAGGGAATCCAGCAGTGGTTTTGGAGCAGCCTGATGCCGCTGCGGTTTTGCATGTGCTAGCGGGTCTTCCCTAATCATCCGTGCAGTTGAGAAATCGTTGCTCATCATGCCACCGGCTTCATGCAGGGACAGGTTGAGACATCGTTACTTGCCGTCATGCCACAGGTTTCCTTTATGGACAGGTGCATGCGTTGCAGGGCCGACGCCCAGCCAAAGGCGAAAGCCATGTCTCAAACGGAAAACACGGTACCAATCTTGCAGCCTGATGTGACGTTGTACTACTGCTCCCAAGATGGGAGACCGGACGTTTTCACAGAGTAACAATGAATGTCAACCTGCTCTTTTCTGGAATCTTTCTGGCAGCTATCTATCACTGCATGCAAGCCCTATGATCGGCCAATACTCGGCTGTTCTGCACATCAGAACTCTGGCTTCAAATTCAACAAAGCTTGCGAGAACGTGGGGCGAGCCAGGCATGCGGTTGCTGGCATAGGCTGTGGGGCTGGTGGCACACGGCCCGGGGCAGAGGACACGTATACCCATCCGCTGCGACCGCGCAGCAGTTGCAGCGACGCGCTTGGCACTCGTTGTTGCATCCACAGCCCTTTGAACAACGCATGTGGATACCAATGAAGATAATGGATTTTGTCTCTGAGCAGAGCACCAAACAGTTCAGTGGCGCCTGCTACATACGCACAACGACGAACAAGGTAAGCGGGTGACCCACTGCTCCTGTGTCTACACATATTGGGAACCCTAGAAACTAATGCAACTTCGTGCTTCGCAGGCAATTTCACAAGCATCAGAAATCCTCGAAACAACCATTGCCTGATAAACTTCAAAACCTGTTGCATCCAGGTCTCCTTGCTGCGGGGAACTAGCTTCAGAACGTAAACTTCAAAACCCTTTAAGGGCAAACACTCGGCTGTTCCATGCTCCTCGATTCCGATGCCCCGAACATGAAAAGACGCAGTGCAGGCTCGGCCGAAAATAAGACGTGTGGAAACACTCCAAAACGACATGCATCGTGCATCGCCAAGAGAGAGAAGGATCGACAACGAGAAAGCACAGACACCGAAGGTCCGGGCGGCAGCTCAGCTGCCTGGAGCAAAACCCGCATACTCGTACGAAAACATGCAGGCGCCCACACATACGAGCCGACACGGCCCACCTTCCTGTCTCTCTCTCTCTCTCTCTCACAAGGACTCAGTCACCTGTCAGCCGCTGACCTTCCAATAATTGCCCACAGTGTGCAAAGTGTACAACGTTCCCAACCCTGCCGGAGTCTTTACCCGTTAAACCTTGTGGAGCGTCGATCTCACCGATGACCAGTATTCCGTAGATTTGCAAGTACTGCCATAGCGGATTGCCATGCTGTTTGACGAGACTGCAGAACTTTTCGCAGTTGATCCCGTTGTAATACGCTGTGGTACCACCATTCGCGGTTAGGCGCCCGCGATGAAGCCATTCCGCCCAAAGGCATGGCAGGCACAACACTTGGCCTGGAGAGATAAACTCTGCTTCGAAGGTGGCGAATTGCCTGGCAATGTAGCCCATATTGCCTCAGCTTTCTCAGAATCGGCCATCCTGGCCACTCAAGTCCTAAACCAAGGTTCGGGTTGCTAGCTACACACAAAGCGACTGCTGGGTCCTGCGCTGAACATCACTGAACTGAATGGGTGACCCAGGGACCTTGGTCCAGAAGGTAGACCTCCGTGCACTCCGTGCCGGGCATGAAGGCATCGTTCCCAGGGGAGGCCACATGCTCGACCATAGCGAGATGACAGATTTGCCGGTGGATTAAGAGATCCTCAGCTTAGGTAGGGTTTCCTCGAACCAGTACTACCAGTCATCACTCCCGCAATTGCAAAGCCAAGGGTCATCCTCATGGCTCCAGTCATCCCAGATACGCAAAGACAACAGAGAGCTCATGAACATCTCTTCATGGAGGACGACCTCGGGGCATTCTGCAAAGGGAAAGGACATCTTGTTGCCCACATTGAGCCTGCCTTCAAGTGCTCGGGAACGCCTTTCAAGAGAGTGACCTCTGTCTCCTTGAGGCGGATGTCATACATTCCCTGCTTCTTCAGTGCATTATTGATCTTTGCATAAGTGTCGGTCGAAAGGTTCCTTAGAACCGTAGCCACTGTGCGACCAGACCATGACAAGACAGCCTTTCAAAACTACACGTGGCAAGCTGAAACCAAGGCAAGTTGCCTTTCGTTGAAAAAACGCACCAAGGAGGAGTGGTGCTTAAACTGCTCGGACCTCGAAGCCCTCAAGGTACTCACGGTTGCAGTAATTGAGCTGATGAAAGAAGAGAACGTCCCCATGGCCAGAAGGATGACCCACACTGCGAAGAACCTGGCAGGGCTCTGGCAATGCAAACCCAACATGGCTTGCTCCGTTCTCGCTTAGCATTTTACCAAAGTTCATTTGCATTGCTCTCATCGCGTTTGCGGGCAGAGTTCATGCTGGCTCAGCATCTCAACTTCACCAGTAACGCTTTGCATGCCATGCTCTCAAAGGCACCTCTCCACGAAGTTGACCGGAGCGACATTGTTCGTTGCAGGTGTGAACTGGGTAAGTGCCCAGTGGATTGAAGTGGCCTCTCTTTTTCATATATACAAAACTTATCATATATCGGACCAAAAAAGTTCAAACTTTCCAACACAGACCAAATATGTAAAGCGTTTTCCCATTTTGTTATCTGAGTGGCATAGGAGTCCGCTAGAGACGCATCCGCGATGCCCGCGTTGAGCAGCCAACTGCTGCCATCTTCCATCGTCCAGCGCCCCAAACCGTACCAGCAACATGCGATGATGTGGTTCACGGCCAAAATCATCAACAGCCCGGACACGACCCGCATGACCATGAAGGCGTAGGTGGAAAGGAAACTGTTGGCGAGTTTCGTCAACTCCCGCTGCAGCTTTGCCACACGCAACAGCCGCAGCAGCCGCAAGAGCCGCAAGGTACGCAGGTATCGAGCAGATCGCGCCGGCGCGGGTGCTCGATCTTGCACCAGCTCCGCGATCAGCAATGCTGCATCGATGGAGACTACCATCAGGTCGACACCGAACCAGGACCGCCAATATCTTTTGAGCAGCACCCCTGGACGCAACTCGAGATGTCCGTCTATCTCCACTCCGAAGATTGCATGAAGCGGCATATCAAGGATCCAATATCCGAAAGTAAACCTACCCACCACCAAGAGCAAGGATATCATATCTTCATCGTCGAAGAGCTCCAAAGGGATTGTAATCATATCCCAGACGATGAACAAGATACCGAGAAGAGACCAAGTAATCTGAAGCTTACTGCTTGGCTTCCTCACCAGTGGCTGAAGGCAGGAGCCATCCACGGCTGCATCTTTCATTCGGGGCGTCTGGTTCAGCGGCGTTGACGACTTGAAGTTTTGGGTCTTCTCGCGCTTCAACGCATGCTGCTTTAGCGCAGTCTTCCACTGAGGGCGGATAGTCCTGAGCGACTTGCTGAGTCCCTATCATCAGGCATTCGACGAAACTTCCGTGTGTTCCTGAGCTATCCGAAACCAAACCTTACCAACAGCAACAGTCTTACTCATCAGCAAGCGAGTTGCAGTATGTCTTTGACATAAGATGCGACTTCTTCGTCCTCGCTGTCAGACTCCTCAACGTGGGTTGTGTTCATCAGCTTGGAGGTAAGATTTGCCCAATTGCTTAGGACCGGTGAGGATTCCAAGCCCCAGCCCAGTGGCGAAGAGCTTGGAAAAGTTGAGGAGAGATCAAGCTGAAGGGATCCCGGATCGATCTTCGCTCGGCTACTCGTGTTGCTGATGAACCCACTAGCAGAACGTGAGGGTGGCCGAGGCTTGATAAGCTGATGCGTGTCTGGCACCACTTGCTCGCAAGACCTCTCGTTTGCATATTGCATGTCAACCTGGTACTTTTCCACCAACTTCTCATGCCTCGGAAAAGCGTCTGTCCGGCACTCATGACAACTTGGGAAGGGCCACAACCTGAATTGCATGGCCAGGACACAGCTTCTCAAGCTCTTGCTTCAAAAAAAGCTCGTACTCACCGTACTCTGCCATGGCGCCAGACTGCGGCCAAGGTCTTTCAGTTGAGAGCAGCTCCAAACAGCGACGGACAGCATCGCGCGGAGTGATCCCTGTCCTAGTCCGACAGCGGGAAGACCCAGATCCACGGGAAGCCAAAAGGCACTCCGAGCGACAAGCGACAAACTGACACACGCAGATCCGCGGATCTGTGGTGCAGGACTCGGACTGACTCGAACGGGATGACCTTTTCCGGCAGTTCGCAGATGGGGGGAAGTGCAGTTTATGATGCCGGCAGCTTCAACCAAACGACGTTTGACCCAAATCATCTCAGTCAGCTGTGCGCGCGTGCCACTCACGAATCATCCCCAGAAGTTATTTGAAGAAGGCATCAGTGATGCAAATCTCACGGCGAGCACCGCAGCGAGCCACGGTATGCCAGCGAAACGGGTTCTTTTCGCTCACACGTGGATAGTCTCACCGTGGTCAGATGTCAGCGCGTGGAGCAGGCTGAACGCCCAAAGGAAGGCGGAGGCCGCGAACTTGGCTTGCAACAGAAACTACAACACCACAACAAATCAGCTGGGGTAGACAATGAGTACACTCTAGAGCCTGACTCTACAATCCTCGCTTGCATCTCCCTGCTTCAGACATGTTAAAAGCAAATCCCATAAGCCTCCCGCGAACATCCGCCGGAAGAGCGGCTGCTTGAAAAGCAGGGCCAGCAGCCTCCTGTCTTGCCACAGCATACTAGATCCTGAAAGCATGTAAATCCGGCTGGGCTCAGGGGGGGAAACGATCCAGCGACGCAATGGCCCAAGCTTGGTCCCGCACAGGATCGGTTCATCCAGAAGCCGCAGGCATGGATGCTGACAGCACACGCACAGCTTGCAGCAAGAACAGAGGTTGCATGCCTAGCTGTCCCGCCTGTGCGGACAAATCGCCGAAGGCTTGTGCAATTGCTGTGTGCGCCTGGATCGAAGCAGACGAAAAACCGGAAGCACTAACAAGCAAAGACAACAACCCAAGACGGAAAGCTGCATCCATGCGCCGGTAGCAAAAGTTACCATCATTACTCTTCTGTACGACTCCTTCCACGACGAGGGCGATGATCACCACGACGACGACTACCATGCTGCCGATTCCAACATCACCGCCATCAACGTGCAACACCCATCCATGCTCACAACCGCTGACTTTCCCCCACTTCCGATTTTGAAAGCCTGGCCGAGGAGAGACAACATACCCTATATCTATCCAAAGGAATTCGCAGCCGGAGGTTGAGCGACTTGACCTGAAATTCACCCTCGTTTTTTGGGTGGTCGCCAAAGTGCTCTGCTGGGTCAGCTGAGAACTCCCGCAAGCACTGAGGTTTGCGGATGATCACTAGTCCTTCTGATTCGGAGTTCTCGGCAAAACAAGGCAGAGATTGGCTGCCAGGTAGCGACAGGCCTTGTCACTTGTGTGCGCATGTGTGTGTGTGTGTGTGTGTGTGTGTGTACGTGTACGTGTGGTGTCCGTCAATACACATCTTGCTTTCCCCTCTGCCTCTAGTGAGGCGATCATACAGATCATGCTATGCACGTGGCCTCCCCCCCGACATATGCCACGTAGGCAGCATCCCTGAAAGACCAGGACCTCCTTCTGATGGTGCCTGTCCTCCCACTCTTGCCACTGCCACGATCGCACCGAAAGCACGAAGTGTCAATCACCAGTCCTATCTTTGTGGACAGGAAATGTAACCATGGCCCACAGATTAGAATCCAGCGACTAAGGGACTAAGGGACCGACCAGTTTACGTGGTTCGGACATGTCGGGGCGGGGCTTGTGCATGGTGATGCCAGCTTGAATCAGGAATGGAAACAAGACTGTGCACTAGCTACCGACCGACGCCGGGAGTGTCATAAATCGCTTCGAACTGCCATGTGCTACGACAGTCTTCGCTCGGGAAGTATGCTCCATGATGCTCCCTGTAGTGGATCCGCAAGGCTTCCAGCTTGGATCTGCCCTGAGCTCTCGCCTCAAGCATGACGTCTCCAGCATCGCTGACCTCAGCACTCGCAGTTCTTTCGCAGCTGTCTTCTAAAGTCCTTCCACTCGCTCTTTGTTAACGCATGCCAGCATACTCGCTCCAACCGACTAGTAAACCCTTATTTGTATCCTGATCCTTCAGGAAGCTCGGACTGATGCATTAGCTGTGAGACAATACCCTGCAAACTACTTTGCACATCAAGTCTGGCCAGGAAAACGTTACAAAATCATGCGCCTCTGATTACTGTAACATGTTGATTCCTGCCAGCCTCCACAATGGAAGAAACCACAAATTATCACAATAGTCCGCGGGTGTCTGCCACAGGTCCGTGGGATGTAGAATATCAGGCCGACATGCGCATGCTGTGCATGAGGATGTGAGGCTACAGGGCCCCAGGGCCCTTTGACTCCGTTGTTCTGATTCTTCTAGAACCCAGAGCTCGATCGAATCAGCCGAGGTTCTAAAACTTTTGTTAACCGCGAACCCATATGAACTCCAAAGCCCCCAAGTTCTAGACTGCCCCGACCGCGCCGAGTAGCTCCCGAGCTGGCTTTGACCAGAAGCCGACGCTCCAGGGCCCCATTTTCGGCCTTCCCACTTCAGTCAGTTTACCAAAAGCAAGACCTTCATAAACTGCATGGGCCCTCCCTGACGGATATCGTTCGTATGAGGACCTGCAAATAGAAAACACACTTGTCCCTGTGTCGGGTGGAGAAGAGAGTCCTACCGATCGCGAGGAACACTGGCTGTCAGTTTCATAGCCGAGCCCGTCACACAGAGTTGCTCTAGTGTGCGTTGCCACGACCCCCCCCTCCCCACTTCCAAGATCTTCTAAGTCTAAGTAGGATCAAACCGGATCTCCCGCTGCATGGCACCGTTTCAACGAACGCGGGGCGGCAGGGCAGCATCCGAACCGACCAAGCAGGAGAGCAGCGCCATGCGCAAATGGGTGCCATCCCAGGATGAAACAGCCCAAACCCCAAGATGGAGGCCCAAGGCAGCGCAAGGAGCGCCCGAACGCACCCAGCACGATTGGGCCAGAACTGAGACCTGCAGAGGGGCAACAAATTAACGAGCTGGGAGACGGAGGTTTGGGCAGTTTGCCGCGTTTCCTGTGTCTTCTGTGACGTGGCGAGCCCGGCTACCTCCAAAAGTCATGCAGCAGGAGAATTGCGAGGCCGGCTGGCTGTACATTTGGGAGTTCGAGAAGACTAAAGAACCATATCATATAATATCAGCCCAACAAGATTGGTGAAGGGTTTCGTTACTTCGCTTCGACACGAAAACTTTGAAGAAACTTTGCAAAAAACGTCTCCCCCACCTGCCTGCAGGTCCTGCACCCGTCGCTCTTTCGCCTCGCCGGCTCTTCGCAGGTATGCCACCTGTGCCGATACTGAAAAGCAAGGTTTAGTTTAGGAGGGGTTGGGAAGTGACTGGCGAACCACAAAGCTCCCGAAAAACGCTGAGCCATCATGGTAGCGCCTCGTCCAAGAGCTCTTGCTCTTTTTGGCTCACTTCACGCTGAAGTCGCTCCAAAAAGTTTGCCTGCGGGGCATTGCGCTTTGCAACAATCCAACACATACCGTAAAGCATTGCGGGCGGATGGGGGATTCCCCACTGCAAAAAGGCTCAAGGAGCTGTGGACAGCATGAGTCTGTGTCTGTGGCAGGCAGGCAGGCAGGCAGGCAGGCAGGCAGGAGACTTACAAACGGAGGCTGGCTCGAGACAGAAGGACAATTTTGTGCGCTGCAATACATCGTGCCCAGCACGTCTCAGACAAAAATTTCGGCCACATATCGTACAAGAAGGAGTGTTAGTCTTCCCCGGCATCCCGAGATTTGTTAAGGTCACAAGTTCTCCATTCCGAGCACTCTTGGCTCTCTCACTGTTCTTTCCGATTGCGCTGCATGGCTTGCTGCCAGTAGCTTTGGCTGGCGGTCATCCCTCCCAAGACTGATGCCTTTGCCCAGATGAGCCGGGCTCAGTCGACACCCAGTCCGAAAAGGATATGATGATATGATAATATATCATAGGGAGTGCCGCGATGCTGGTTTCGAGATTTCTGGTTGAAGTTGACTTTGTCTGCTGGGCTTTTCGCGGCAGCTTGCTGCCGATGAGTTGCTGGTGGCCGTAAATTGCCACAATAGCCAGAAAGCAACGCGACTACCAGCGTGCTTCGTCCTTGCCTCTAGATCCTCCAACCGCCTTTGAGCCGTCACCATCTGCTCCTCGAGCTTTGCATGCACCTCAAAACTCGGCGTCTCGGCTTGTCTCGGTCTCTCGTGCACACTCTCCCATAGCTGGCACCTCGCTCGCAGACGCAAGCGCTGCATCTTTCTCCTCTGCTGTGCTCCGGATCCCCAGAGGCTGCAGCAATCCGACTAACCCCTTAGGGTCCTCGACGGCTCGCTTCAGCAGCCAGGCCTTCAAAGGAAGAGAAATGCCCGGCGGAACCCAGATCGATTGAGCGACTCAAAGCCACGCACGTGGGATGCGGTGCGAATCGCGGTAGCCTCGTGGGCGGCCTTTTCCAAAGCCTCATCCGAGACGGCACTGACGTCGGCCAGGCGCGCCTCCAGAACAAAGTCGTGTGCCATTTTGCGTGCCGTAAGTACTTCTAGTGACCTCACTGCAATGCACCTGCACCTACAGGGACGTGTACACAGAAGCGAGAACCGGGAACTGGCCTGCAGCGCTTCGGCTTGCGCCATGGCCTGGCTCTTCGACTCTTCGCTGGCACTCGAATGACAATGAGACAGCAGGTCATCACTGCTCCTCGTCGCGGCTTCTCCGCAAGGATTGGATGTCCTCCATTTTGGAAGCGGTTGTGCGAGCCTCTCGTCTGGCGACCTAGTGACACCTCTGCCTCTCGGTCTGGATGTGATCTGGGCTTGGCCTTGGCCTCCTGTATTCGCAGGACCCAGGAGCTCGAACTAAGACCTTTCCTGCCGGCTCCTCCTGGGCGATCGTTGGCGCCTCCGCTTCCGAAGCGGGCCCTGAGTCAGATCTGCCCGACATGCGGTAGCCCTGGGTAGGACCTATGTAGGACCTAGGAGCCCGGCCACCTTCTGCAGACGCAACGGCAGCTTCCGACGGCTCCTGGACGTAATCGGCAGCAGGAAGCTGTGGAATGCCGTGGAGACCGGAAACAGGACTTGCCTCTATCACTGCTTCTTTCTCAGACCTCGGGAACTTTTCAACTCTTGAGCTTTCTGGTAAGAGGCCGACTACCTAAACAACCTCGGTTGAAGGGATATCACACTGCATCTCAAATTTTCTTCGAAGCCACTGCAACAGTCGTCCCATTCACTTCGAATGTTGCAGGTCAAAAGACCGAAGGAGTGTAAGCTGTCGGCTGCAATTCCAGGAGTTGGGCAATAGTTTCGTCCTGTGCCAAGCTCTCCACCTGTCGGAGCCATGCAAGTCGAAAGCCTTCTGACACCCCGATTCCCCGGCAGTAGAGTGAAGCGTCGGAGCTCCCGGCCGCACGGCCAATGGTACGGTCATGCAGCTCTGCCGTCGTGTTGGCGGCCTGCGATCAGTCTGGCCCAGTTGATATTAAGAAGGCTAGAGCCGCGGGCCGGGCAAGCCGGGCAGCTGGTGCTTCTGGTTGGCTGCTTTTGTACTCTGTTGATGCTGGCACATCGTGATCGCAGGTTCTGCTGGAGCACCCAGCCATTGCGAGATTCCTACCACTTGCTCGGCAAAGGAACATGCTTGACATGACCCTCTTTTGCGCTGCGTTGGCTTGAGCAACCTTGACTCCTTTCGTGCTGGGCTTAACCGGGCCCGACGCGGAAAAGAACCAGAGAAGAACTGACTGAGCTCGGACAGCGAAGTCGTGTCAAACTGCTGCAGAAGCCTGCTCTTGTATCTGCTGCTCCCACTCGTCCAGCTTGGCCACATCGATACCCCTGTCCTGAACTCTGTGCACAAAAACCGCAGAAGTCAACGTGCTTACAAGCCCGACCTTGGCAAACTGGGTGTTGGCAATCGTGGTCTTGGCATCCTGCATGTCTGTCTGAACTCCGGGCTACAAACCCACCACTCTGCAAGTACCTTCTCCGTGCTCCTTGTTCAACTGTTCCTTGAACTCCGCGAAACCTTCTTTGAGTCCCAGGTTCTCGACGAAGTTGCCGAACATCGCTCGCTGCGCGGCTCTAGCCCGCTGGGGTCCCAGGCGGCAGGCGGGTGAGATCACGAACTTCCACGGCGTCAGTCGCTTACACCATTACACCCTTCTGCATCCCAGTGTCCCGTGTCACTTCTCCGTGCTACAGTACGCCGCTACATGCTTTGTGCGGAGGTTACAGGTCTGTCCATGTGTCCTCCTTGGATTCTTGGGCCAGCTGTAGGGTTCCGGCTACTCCTGTGCTGCAACATGAGACATGAAATGCCATGGCTGCAAGCAGTAAGTTGGCTGCGGGTAACCTTTGATGATAACTTTGATGATTCTGATGATGCGGGCAAGGCTAGACGACAAGAACCAAATGAGGCTGATGACAAAAGGACAAGATGAGCCTGACGATGATGCTGCTGATCATAATGGTGCTGGGTTATTCGTAAACCTGATGCTGCGCATGAGGGTGGTGACGCTGGCAATGGCGATGGTGGTGACAATAGTGCGACCTCTGCTCGACACATGTACAGTTTCAAGATAATGGAATCGTGGCCGGTGCCCAGCGCTGCGGAATGTTGCAGGTAGACAATGAATGGCGGGTACTAGAATGGCAGAGCATGCGCCGCTCGTATGTCCCTGTCAGACAGATGCCTGCACGCAAGTCACCGAACACAGCAAGAATATCTTGATCGCGCTGCAAGTTCTCCTTGGTGGACAGACTCCAGGCAGCAGCAGAGCAATGGAATGTGGAGCGTCCTGAGTAGCATCTCGAAACAGCGATATCTCTCCAGGAGATCGGACGATTGCGAGATATTCGAGCCACACGTTTCGCCTGACTTTGAGCTCGACATGGTAGCTTTCAGCTGCACGCAAACAAGTGGAAGTCGTAGCACGCACGCGCAACGTCTGCGATCAACCGCTCGCGATCCTCGTACAAATCACCAGTGGTACTCTGAGCTACGAAGTCGGCAAGCCCCCTTGTGTAGCAACAAATCGCAAAGGCATGGCCGCTTGGAAGGCAGACAATTCCTACATCGTTCGCGCGCCCGCCCAAAGACCCCGTCTTGTGCTGCACTCGCGGAGGGCCGGCCCCATATCGCGGCATGCGACCAAGAATGCGCTTCGCCCCTGTGCGGCAGTGCCCCATTATCTCGAGCAACACTTGAGTCGAATCATCTGATATCCCAGCTTCTCGATTCCAGATCTTCTCCAACAGACCGGCCATGGCTTCAGGCGTGGTTGTATCACGCAGGTCAGCGTCAAATTCACGATCCGGCTGGCAGCAAACCGCCAGGGGCTGAATTTCCATGCGCCCTTCCAGCAAAGCAACGAAATCCACCATATCCATCTCAGATTCAGGCAACCTCCGGGTCGGAATGCGACATCGGATGCCACAACGGTCGCGTAGATGCTCCAAACAGCTCCTGGCGACGCGAATCTCATCTAATCCAAGCTTCTTCATATGCTCGAACACCACCGATGGGCCGCCCACACGATCCAATAAAACATCGGTGGCTGTATTGTCGGAGTCGTTCAACGCCTTCTCCAGCAGTTCGTAGAGGGAACACTCTGTTCGGATCAGGTCGCGAGGCACGTCTTTCAGTTGTGCAAGGAGTCCTGCAGTGAGCACACCAGTGCCTGGGCGAACATCGAAAGCATCCAGGACAAACTTCTGCTCCAACGAAAACCGACCAGCATCTACCATCTGAAGAACCGACAGGGCCAGCGGTATCTTAAACGTCGACGCCATCGGAAATCGCCGCTCGAATGGCTCTCTTGCTGAATCTTCGGGCACCACGAGCTCCAGATCAACTCGTGGCACATTGAAGGGATCTGGAAGGGCTAAGTTCCGCAGCGTCTTCACTGCAATTCCAACAGTCGCGCGGGTACTGCCGGCAATTCTTACAAGCTCTGCTCTCAGGCTTTGAACAGGAGATGATGCCATGCGCGGTGCTCAAGATCGACAAGGTCGTCGATGGTGTTGAATCAACAGCCGAGCGCTGCGGTCGCTTTTGCAAAATGGAGTGTATGCAACGCCTACACCCTACACATTCTCTGCATGCTGGGGTGCCTCAAAGCTAAGCAGCATTGACAAAACCTGATTTGCCACCTGCACTTTTCCAACACTGACCTTAGGCAGCCATCCTAGTGCTTCCGTCAGAGGGCTATGCCATGCGGGTGTGGCGAGCACTGATGCATTGCACTGAAAGGCAATGGTTTATCTGTTCACCCCTTGAGACCTCACCCTGCAACTCTTTCTGGCATCCAAGCGCGCTGCATCCCCACTGTTTTGGAGAAAAAATTCAGTCCCATTCTGGTCAATGATTTGCCGGACAATCTGGCAACAAAAGCGGTGCCACTTCCAGCGATAGGGCCGGCACCAGTTCGGGAAATCGTATTCCCAAATGGCCTGGTGCGGCCGTCATGCGCATCTGGAGGGATGACGCTGCTCAACCTGAGGTTTGTCCCGAACACCAGCCCGATGCGCTGCACCCGGTAAGGCCATGCGTCCATGCGATTATCGCAGACTCCACTGGCTCCATACTGAGCACCTCCTCTTCGTCGTAAAGCTCGCAGAAAAAGGCAAGTGCAAACACCGTGGAGGCAGGCATCTCAGACCTATCGTTGCCTCGTGCCTGTCAGAGCCAAAGGTAAGCTGAAGAGCAAGTCCCGGGGCACTTCGTCCCTGCTTCAGCGGCAAAGTCTTCCAGCTACTTCGCAGACCCACAGACCGTTGTCCAGGTGGCGAAGAGCCTATAATGCTTCGCATCTCGCTCGCTTGCATGTGATTTCAGATGCTGTCCCAGTTCCAGGCCAAGGGTGTCTAGTGCACAGACAGCCGGGCACAGGCAACTACAGTAGATGGTGCGCTGATTTACGATGGGTCCGGCATGATGAAACTGGTGGAGAGGCCGGTGCTTTGCCACCTGGGCACGGCGCTTCTGACAGGAACCCTTCAGTAAGCTTTTCTCAGCACAGGCCCTGCCTGCGTGAGCCCCTGCGGGTGAGACGCAGGGAGAGCTGTGCCACGTACTCCGTGGATGCTTGCAGGTTGAACACTGTGGCCTCAATACACCGGATCTCACATCCAATAACGCAAGAACAACGAAACACGAAGAATCTACATGCATGCATATGTGAATCGATGAACAGCATGCCCGCCTCACAAACTGACTTTCCGTCTTTGCAGTCCACCAACACCGAAGTCTGATGCTGCAGGCCGTCCGGCAGCTGCTTGAAGACATCCAGCCTGAACTCGATTTCAAAAGCGCCAGAAGTCGGAGACAGCTTTGGCCACGAACAGGTCACTGATGTGACGCTTTTCGCTTGCACTGTGAGCTCTCCACCAGGCACTGTGATTGCCGGCAGCTTCAAGCTCAGAGGAACCGTCTCGGCTGACCACTGAGACCGCCGTGTGCTTGACAGCAGCTGTGCCGAGAAAACGTAGATCTTCCCTGACACCAGCCCATGAGTCTTAGAAATGTCCACCGTAAACTTGCGCTGCGAAGGTAGGGGAAAGAGGATGCCCGGTGACCACGTTGATGGTGTGGGTCGCCCACTTGTGGTACGGAAGCGTACCTGCAAGAATACGGCTGCTGGTGCCATCGGGGTATCGGTGTCTGCAGTCAGACGGACCTGCAAAGACCCTGTACGATCGACGGCCTCTACCGACAGCTTTGGCGGAGGGAGATGGGCGATGCAAATATCACTGCTTGGCCCGACTGATCCGCATGCTGTGTCCATCCAGCGAAAGCGGACGAGGTTACCGAGGTCACAAGGCAAGTCAAAGACCGCGACATAATCCGTGTCGTTGAACCGAATACGAACCCATGCCGCCTTCTTCCAGCCTAGGACCTGCATGCCAGCGACAGGCACACTTGCACGCAGATCTCAGCGTTTCTTGCCGTCTGTCCTTTTCGTATCTTTTCGTCATTTTAACAGGAACAGCCTCAACCCTAAACCATCTTAACCTCCTTGCAAACCCCTACTGTAGCCCTGCAGCCCCGAGACCTGCAGAAGACCCCAACTCCCTTAACCACAAACTTGCGAACCCTGAAGCCCGAGGAGCTAAAGCCCTAAGCCCCAAAGCCCGGTGGCCTGATGCACGAGTGGATTCTCCTCTCGGACTTCCAAGCTCAGCTGCTCCATGGATGGCCAAGAGAGAAGCACCGATCGCCTGGGCTCTTCGTCGGGGCTCGTCTTACTCGAAGTTCGCAGAATCTGTGCTTCTGCTACGGATGCAATCAAAAAGCCATGCGCAGCATGCTCCAGCATCCTCTTCGCTTTACATCCCGAGTCTCGCAGCTCAAAGGGAGGAATTTAGCATCTCCATTGTCGTAGCACATACAGAAGAAGAAACAAGCATTTTGGCTACCGCCTATCCCTGGTATGGAAACTCAAACAGTAAGACAAACTTCATCTTCACCGCACATCCCCAGTAGATCGAAATAGAACCCAGGCTCTTCCATCGCGGGCTGGACTCCTCGAGGGCCCCATCTGGCAGAAGCATCTGCCTGATCCACAACCAACTAAACCCCACAAGCCCGACGCAAAGACTGGCGGTAGCCCGCCTGTACTCGTTGGAACCTCTTGGGAAGTGTTCGGCATCCCACCGTTACGGCTGGAATATCGTCAATGCCATGCCAGCCTAGACCCCGCATGAACAGACCCATCCCTCGCTGCCCTTCTTGCTGGGAGTTCTTGACACATTCCCCGTTTTTGTGAGGCAGCTCTGCCGGGGAACAAACGAGCTATCTTTCCGCTTGTTCTGCACCTGCCTAGTAGCCTGCCCGGCTTCTCGCGCCGTGCCCTCCCACCGCCTCTGCTCCCCTCGCGTTTCAGCCAAGCGGCTGTGGCCGCGGGAGGGCCCAGTCAACAAGGCAGCACCATTCTTCCGAGACATTTGGCCACTGGAACGGCTTCGACCGCGCGACTGGCAAAGACCACGAATCTTGAGGGCTCTGAAGCCGTGGCAGCAGGGCCTTAGCGTAGAGGAGGAATTCGTAGACGACCCCCGGCTGGAATCCATGAGCAGCTACCTCCAACTGATCCTGGTCACCCTGGTCAATGGGGGCGTTCTGGCCGCTAGCATGGTGCCGCGCGGTCCTGCCGCATCTTCCAAGCAGGACCTCGTCGTGAACGACGGCATCCTTGAGGATCGTCACTACACAGTCAATGGGGACAGCACCGAGGCCACAACAGAGAGGGCTCCAGGAAAGAGTCACCTTGTGATTTACTGGTGCTGATACCCCAAGCTCACCATCGGAGGACCAGACAGCAGGCTGCATCATACATAGAACATCGCCGAAGTCGCTCCAGCATGACCAAAGGCTCACATCACCCACCCGAACTGCAGCCGAATATTCGAGGCCATCAGAAGGAAACTCGGATATGGGGATGGACAAGCAAGCCTTTGCCGCCGATACATGTCCTTCCGTTAGGCTTTGCGGCTTTGCATGGCAGTCTTCTATCCGGATCCCTTCGCGAAGCTGTCCTCGGAATTTGACTTGACACCGCTGCACCTGACCCCAAGGGTCACAGTCTCCCGGGCTCCTCCGGCACCTTGCTGCCTCCACCTGCACCACGAGCTGGTTGCACAGATACGCCAAAATCAGCGTTGGAGGCAGCGGCGCTTCGAAGCTCGTGGTGATGGGCTCCGAGACGTGTGAGAACCAAAGGCTCTGCGGGAGCAAGTTCTTAGCCACAGAGTCCTACAGAGAAGCAAGGGATCCCGCAAAGACCCAAACGAGCTACCCGATAAACTCGCAGGATTTGAATCTGGGTCCTCTAAACATAGACGCAGCTGGACTTGCCGGCACTTCGCTTCAGCATCCCCGCCCAAGTTCCAAAGCACCTGTTGATGCTGTTGGAGCAGAGGCTAAAGCAAGAGATGGCCTAGGCCTATCGCCTTCACGTCGGCCGGTGTTCCCTCTGTTCCCGACGCCTGGCACCAATCAAGCTGATGTGCACACCATGCAGCGCATAAGACGAAGCGGCGCGGCCTCCTTCTTGGTGTTCTGTTGGAGTTGGACGGAGGCGGCGGGACGCCAAGGCTCCGAAGCCCCGGACCTGTCTCCGCAACTCTTCAGCACAGTCAGGAGAGCACGAGGGACCCGGGACCCTGCGGGACAGGACCGATCTGCCGTACTTAAGCGATTAAGGCGAGACACATTCCTCCTCACGACTACTCTGCGTAACTTATCTCTATCTCTCTCGCTCTCGGCCTAGCCTGCACCACGGCCGCCACTGCAGTCTCCACAGAAGCTCCTGGCTTTTCTTTGTTCTGCATCCAGGCATATCCAGGTCTGTTGGTTCCCCGAACTGCCACCTTTTCTGCAAGGGCCTGAGAGGAGCGAGATGCGACTCGGGGGTCCAGCGACAGCGTGAGCGTCTCGAGAGCCTCCCTGGGCTTTCTACGAATGGCTGCTGGGCTGAAAGAATGGCAAGAAAGTTAAAATGTTGAACATCTGAGCCCAGACACTGAGGATCTTTCGACAGGGCTGGTGCCATCAGCGGTGCCAAGATGGCATGCCTGCAGGGTCCTGCGGGAGCTGCCCCCGCAGAATCCCCAAGCGAGGTCCCTCATCCCCCGAACCCGTCTCCTGTGCAGAAAACGGTTTCAAGCCTGGCTTTTGCATCGCCGTTTGCAGCTGAGACGGCGAAGTGGTACCTAGGATGCTTTTGCTAGAGTGGAATGCAAGTCTCCATCACCATTCTGAACCATTCTGGCAAACTCTGTCCTGTCACTGACCAAAGGAGTAACTTCAGCAAAGGGGGCTCCGTCTCCGGCGCCAGGCGCCGCAGCAACGCGGCGCAGCGCAGGGCAAGGGCTCCCGCCGGTGCTGGCGTGAAGACCTCCGGACTCCGGACGAGCACTCTCACACGTGGAGTTGCTGGGTTGTTGAATGATGTGCATTCACTGGTTCCCATGGCTCCGTCTAAGTCAGTCACTACTTCGGTCCCGTGGAAGACACCGCCTCTTTCTCTGAAGGCATCTGCCGATGACAGTGACTCATGGGTTCGTGAAACCTTCCTTCACAAACGTGCACGCAACAACATGCCTCATCATCTGCCGGTCGAGCTGACTCCAAGGACACTGCCACTTGGTAGCCTGTCAGACCTTGTTCCAACACACAGCGTGTAAATGGATCGAATTCAAAAAATATGTCATTCCAAGGTGCTCGGCGATGTGAAGCTGTCCCAAGATAGCTGCACACAGCAAGTGCTCAATGCTGCAAACATCTCCCCGAAGCATGGGCGAGCTGCCACGGCAACACCTGCAAACAAGCTGTTCCTTGAGGTATCCCCAGTGAAAGGCCATCTTCGCCCAGCCGCCCTCTCGCACGCGCAGCTCGTCGCCAACCCTCGGCCGCGGTGGCGGCCGCTCGAGGAGAGCATCCACAGCCTCTGTCGGGGAATAGACAGGCAGACCACGTCTCGTCTGCGACTCTACGAGTCTACGGAGTCCGCGGCCTCGGTCCATGGCGACCACACCAGCGCCGGGGAAAGGGCCGCGGCTGCACGGAGGCGGACGCGGTAGCGGCCTCCCAGAGGTTGAGAACCGCGACGCGATCGCGAGAGAGCCGTTCTGCGATCCGGCCTGGAGCCAAGATAGCCGGGCCCAGGAACACTTTGATCTCCTCGTCCCTGGCTTAACGGGAGAGAGACAGAAAGAGAGAGGAAGGTTTCAGAAGGCGACAAGCACAGCAGTTTTGCTCGTGAGTTCACGGTCTGGGGCTGTCAACGCAGGCCTGCGAGTGAAGGGGTGATCCAGAGAACGTGCCGGCAATATCATCCGCTCCTCATTGGCCCCCTGGGCAACAAAGGTCTCGCTCGCAAAACCATCTACGGCTCGTTGAATTCGTCAGATTGCCTCGAAGCACAACTGGAAGCGAGACAAGGCCTCCGGCACGATCGTACACTGCCGTGCACATATGCTCTTTCAAGTTCGGTTCAAGCAGGGGCGCCTCGTGGCAGGCGGATCGAAAGCGCAGCTGGAGCGCTGGTGCACCGTGGCGGAAGAAGACATCGGCCATCAAAGACGGTGCCTGGAGCCACTGGTCCGATCTTATCCCATCCCCTTGGCCCCCTGCATCCCCAGGCCCTATAGGCAGCAGCCTCAGCCGGCGCTTGCAGTGGAAGCATCTCGCCGGGTTCTGCCGCGGCCCAGCGCAGATAACAGGCTCCAGGCCCCAACCTGGCCCGTCGGTTTAACTCACCAGTACCCAACAACTGCTCCAATGGGGGGACAACATGTTTTCTTGTAATTATCCTGCATGCTGGGTCCATCAAAAGGGGCTAAAAAAGTCTGATCGTGCTTGCAGTCGTTCAAGAGATCAATAGCCTTGGTGCCGACGTGCCCAACCCTCTTCAGTGTCCATCAGTGTCCCCCTCACTCTCGCGGATCTTCAGCACGCAACAACGGATGGCCGGGGTTCCGAAAACTGCTCTTTTGGGCTACGGGGTCGAGCGGCAAGGGCAAGGCAGCGCCATAAGTAGCTGAAGCAAATCGTATCGACATGTGCGGTAGCACCCTGCGGAGCACAGTCAGCCTGCGCAGGTCCAATGCCAGCGCCCCCTTCTCCTGCTCACGGGGTAGTCGCTGCCATTCCAGGTGCCCACCTTTGCCAAGAGTTGGAGAGTGCCATCAACTCGAAACCAGAAATGTTGCAGAAGAGCCACTGAATCCCTCCATTCGTTTCGGGCTGGGCCCCAGGCCCCTGGCCGAAGACGCTGAGGCCCGCTGCAAAGCGCACTGGGAGTCGACTTCAGAAGCCGCTTCGGCAGCCCCGGCAACGGCAAGTGCCGCAAGGGGCTTCAAGCAGGTTACCTGGCAGAGCAGATGTGACAATTCAAAGACTGCCGTAACAGCCCTAATGATGCCAGCGTCGTAGAAGGGTCCCACGACAAGACCCATGCATAAGTCCGAAATACGCACCACACCGTGGTGGGAGAACGACTCCGCAAGGGGGAAACACAAGTCACACCCCAAGAGGTGTACGAATGCACGGCGCTGTTGAAGGAGGCCCATCGGGGCGGCACGAGAGTATGGTCGGCGAGTGGCACCCCAAAATTCGCGCGGTCCTGTGGCGCGATTGCGATTGCAGCGATTTGAGCGCTAAAGCAGCACGGTACTGTGCTGTGCGCACGCTGTGGCAGGAGCATTAGCATTGAAGTAATTAGTCGGGTTTACATTAACTCGATCTTGCATGTCTCCTCGAGTCTGGCAAGGGCGCAGGGAGACTGTTCAAGGATTGCGAACTGAATTCGAAGTCTGCTGCCCGGCTCCCCTGGCTGGAACAGCAACCTTTTACATTCAACGCAAGAACCCAAGAGTGGTACCTAACAAAAATCGTCATGATGGGTGGGTCGTCAACAGCCTGGTCGATGTTCTCGTTCTGTTCTCTGGTGAAGCAGGGTGCGGTCCAGGAAGGATGCCGGCCAAATCCATCTTTCGTCACCTTCTGACTGCCCAAATAATCCACCCTGCGACTCCGCGGCAGACAGAAAGATCGCTGGAGATGGCACCAGCTCCCATCGGTCCCATCACCCAAAACCGCGCGGTGGCGGCCCTCCACACGAATTTCATACTCGCAGCAGGGCCTGGCAGGGGCTGGGTTGCAGGTGCTGTCGGGAGGGGCTCAGCAAAATAAACTCTGTTTGGCAGTTGAAGCCCAGTTGCTGGAGCCCCGTCAGGAGGCAAACTCGGTTGCGGGGGTTGGCATCGTCGTCGGTCTCCAGGGGGACCCACTTTGTGCATCGGCTTCCCCCCTTGCAAAATGATTCCGGCCAAGATCTGAGAAGGATGCGGTAATCCACCTCACTGTTGAGGAATCCTGGAATCTCGAAAGCTTTCCAGCGAACTGTCGCTTCGCAAGGGTCGTAGTCACTCACTTCCACCTCTAGTTCCTCACTGGCAATGGGTGTAGGCAAGCCCAAGATGACAGCACCACTGCCCCAGTCACTCCACTCCGCAGATGCCAAGCCCTCTCGGTAGGAATACCTCACAGACATCTCCAAGCGGCGCGAGCCCGAAAGGCTCCGCCATGGCCCTCTGAGCGGGCCAGACTCGAAGCTCTGAGAGCCGCCCGGGCCCGAAATCTCTCTCATCGCCAACTCGGGTCCCAAAGTCCACTGAGTCCACTCCTTGTCTTTCTCCCTCGGCTTCAACTCCTCGAGGCGCCAACGATACTGCCAAGACCAAAGCAGGTCGCCTTTCAGGCCCAGCGGGCCCAGGCTCTCAGGAAGCGCCCACTCCAGGACCACCTCCTGGCCCAACTCGGGACTCGCCCTCGCGAGGCAACGCAGCCTGGGCGGCTCCAGGCTTAGGAGAAGTGGCAGCGTCGCTTGCCCCAGCCAGGTGCCGGGATCCTTCCGCACAGCAAGGCCCCACTTCACCCAATCCGGCTGTTTGTATGCGAGTCGGAAGATCACGGCAGTGCCCGGCGAACTTGCCGGAACCGATGCTGCGAGGCACCCGCCAGATCCGTTAATGCGAGTCCTGACCACTGCAACATGTCATCCTATGTCATCATGATTCATCATGCACTGCTACATTTTCCCGGCAAGGTCCTGCCCAAAGGGACGGGCCAGCAGGGCAGGGACATCCAGCTGCTCTCGCCGTCTGTAGAGTTCTTGCTGTCTGCTCGCTCTAGTCGCTGTGAATCCATCCGCTTCGGTGGGTTCTTGCTGCCCTTCACCTCGCAGAGATGCAAGGAACCTCACTGTGGGAGTGGGACGCAGCAGTCTCTGGCCTCAGGTTGGCGCCCCGAGGATGCCTTGCTGGGCGCCCCTGTCGACACGAAGGGGCAAATACGAAACACAATCGGCCAGGATCCCCCGGCCTTTGCTCGGAAGTCTTGCGGCCTCATTCCAAGCGCTGCCTCCGACGCACAGGAGACCAGTCGTCGTACTGCATGCAGTAGAGACAAAATCAAGACGCACGGCCTACGGTGGTGTGCTCACACATCTGCAATGTGTGCGACGTCATGATGTCCTGGCCGTGATTTGGCTGTCGGACCTTTGCACTCTGAAAACTTGTGCAGGCAATGGACTTGCCACCCATTCAAACTTGTTGTTTTCAGCTTGGATAGCTTGTTGACAAACGTCCAGCATGCCAACGACCCGTGGAAACGGACACTGCCACTAGTTAATTAGGGCAGGCAGCGACACAAGAAGCCTCAATCTCCCCTCTGGCTGCCTCCGAGGCGATGTGTGGCTGTGTCCCTCCCTTGGCACCGGCTCACTGCGCCGCTCAAGCGTGCAGAACAGAATAGTTGTCGTTTTGGACGGAATCCCCGCACGACTGTCTGTCACAAAACGTTTGGCATCGCTTTGCACCTCCTGCAACCCTAAAAGGAAGCACAGGCTCCAGGGCAGTTTCCTTCAGGCAACACCAAGCCCGCTCCTCCCACTCCTGCCACGCCTCCCGCTGCTGGTGGTGATCTGTGGTGGCCGTGATGGCAAGAAGAAGCCACAAACATGAAGCAAGTGACTCGCACGAAGGCCTCAGACCAACATGTTCAACGAGATATCCACCCATGAACAAGCGACCATGTCGGCAATTGCCGCAGTTTTTGCGGGAACTTGGACACAGATACAAGTTTTTGACTGCACCGGCTGTGGTCATGTCTGCAAACCTGGCTTCGAGGGGCTTTGGGGTTTCGGGAAAACGGGACAACTGAGGCTTCCAAGCTCGATCACAAACAACGAATGCCACGTTCTTGCGTGGATTTACGTCACGGCCCCTCGTCAAGACCCAACCCAGACCGACCCTCTGGCAAGATGCGGGAGCAGTCCTGAAGGGTTTGGGCCCCAGTAAACACATCCAGGATCACGAGCAGCTCTTCTGCATCCTCCTGACCGGACTCAACAGAAGCGAGCTGGAACTGAACTCTGGTGCCCTGGGCCTGACCCGGCGCTTGATCGGCCTGAGCTCTCGAAACAGCGAAGACCAGCAAGGGATCACTTCGGGAATTTCGTTGCCATCACGTGCTGTGTTCTTGTCCTCTGGATCCTGGAGATGGTCGTCGGTTCGAAAGATCTCTTAAGATTGAGGCACCTGCCTGAAAAGCCGGGGCATGCCATGATTTCGGAAATCATGGGTGGCTGAGAAGACTCTAATGCCGCACAAATGCCCAAGGTTATGGAGCTTCAATCGGATTCCGTTCTGCACGCCACGCAGAACAGGTTTAACTTTGCTACCGTTCTCCATGCAAGCAGAGTGGTTGCATGCCTGATGTTGCCCTGAGGCGAATAAACTCCCCGTTTATGGTTGGAGGCGGCCTGCGGGCGCCTGCGGCGCGATTCTGTGAAAAAGCCTTCCCCATGATTAGAGGCAACGCCGTTTGGCTGCAGCAGGCACGTCCGTTGTTACGTGAATACCACCTATCTCCACGTTCTGGATTATGTGCTGGTCCGGCATTCCCCGACTGGCCCTGCGACGCAGGCATCACGACATATCACGTGTGCTCATGTGCATCCAGTCTTGTGGCAAACGGTTGGCATAATCTTGTGCAATCGCATCTGCATCGGAAACTGAGTCTCGCACGGCGGGCGTGGGTCGTGCTTCCAAAGCTTTCTGCAGGTCCGCATCTGTCACGGAAGCTACCTGCCAGGTCCCCTCATGAGTTTCCGAACCGTCCAGCTGTAGCCCATGACCTGAATGACGGGATGAGGCCGCAGCTTGGTTCCGCCGGCGGACCTGCACACTAGGCAGAGATTGAGCACTTGTGTTGGGTCAAACGAGGCAGCATCGTCTGTAGCTGCCTGGATTCGGCTCGAGCGGTTTGGGCGGGAGCTCCTGGCGCACAGAAGGGTTTCCTGTTTGGAGAAGGCTGGACCCCTGCGCAGTCCCTCTCCGTGGTCCGTGCCCTCTCGGTCCCGGCGCCTGCAGCAGGCGCTGCCGGCTCGTCGGGCGCGCGAGGAACATCCGGAAGCCTGGAAGAGCCGGAGGCCCCCAAACCCTAAACCCCAAGAGCTCCTTGAGACGGCCTGTGTCTTGCGTCGAAGCCTCAAAAGGAAGAAGGCTCAAACCGCCGCGCAGCTCCAAGGAAATCTGAGGGCCTGGCTCTGTGCTCTCGCAGGGGGAGCCTGAAAGCACGAAGCACTCGATATTGGTACAACCGGCACACTGCGAGAATCGAAGCGTGCATCTTCAAATGTCTAGTCTTCATCACTTCGCAAAAGCATCGCTCGGACTAATCCAGAACTTCGACCGTTTCATCACAAAGCCGCAGCCGGACAAGATCATAGTCTTTTGCCCCCCGCCGCCTTTGCCCTTCGTCGAGGCGGCGGTGCTGAGGGCGCACGCGGCAGGGGCGGCAACATGAAAGCGTCTCTAATGCTCTCGAACCATGGGGTTGAGCTTCGGGGTGTCTGAGGGTTTCGGGTTCAGACACCAGTTTCGAAGCTTCGGTATCACGTTGTGAATTTCCCCGGCTTAAGGACTGAACTTCAGGCCAAGCACGTCGGGCCGTAGTCTAGAGCCTTTGACACCTTCTAGAACCGTCGTGATGCCGTCCCATCAATGGAGTCTGCAGTTTTGGGCTTGAACCGCTTCAACCTCCGTCCATCTCTGCGCATTCAAGGATGAAGCCCAGCAAAAAGCCTTGAAGACTCTTTGTTTTCTCGCACTCTGACATGCTCGCGAGGTTAGCAAGAACGAAGAGTGTTTCGTGGACAATCCTTCAGAGCTACTTGTGCTTGAACGAATGACAAGGTCGTGCAACAGGCAACCTATCATCAAAGTCACTGTCGTCACTATATGTCACTGTCATTAAAACCCCGGCACTACGCCATTCATCTTCCTAACAGCTCTACAAGCAATGAAAGCATCAGCACAAATAGCAGCAATTGCCCAGACCTCTTTTTGCTCGTGGGGTTCACTCTGCCAGAAAGCGCTGGACCTCCTGACGAACAGCTGAGCATGAGAAAAAACTTTGCCAATGACCAGGCTCTGTGACACTCGGTCCTGAGGAAGAGCCACGTGAAGAACCGGATATTCAACGATTGCTTTGTCCATCAGGTTCTCCCTCAGCGTGCGCGACAAGTCGAGCCTGTCATTCGGCGTGGCTGAAACAAATTCGCATGAAATATGCGGTGTCTGTGTCCCCTTCATACATTTATACTAGTGTATACGAGGAGACAGGGCATCATGTATACACAAACAGCTTCCACGCCAACAAACCAAGAACTGCCACAACTCGCCTTAGCCCGCCCCCCGGCTCTTTGCCCGACCTGGCGAAGGGTTCGAAGTGGTCCTCTGCCTCGGAGTCTTCCGCCTTGGACTCGGCTGCCTCGCTCTCCGACTCCTCGCTCGCCGACTCCTCGCTCGGTCTCCGAATCGCGCACACTTCTTTCAATGAGAAAGAGAGAGGCAGGCACGGGGATCTGCCTATCCAAAGTCTTCATCCATCTCTCTGTTGCTTGCTGGCTGGCTAGGGGTCCAGGGGTGGGGGGGCCCGAAGAACCTTTGCTTTGCTTTGCTATCGGGGTTTTCAGTCAGAGGCAGTCCCTCTGACCCGCGCCGGGGGCGCGTCCCCATCCACCCTCTCGGGCAGAAAGGGCTCGGCTGTACGGTTGACCTTTGGTTAGGCCGCGGTGAAAGGCGAGAGGTGCCACGTGGAGGCAGGTTTATGCTCTCCATGAGGTGCCTCCATCTCTTGGGCTTGTGCCCCGAGTATCTGAACTTGTCACTTCAAGACAACTAACGAACAAGGCAATTCGGGATCCCTCCAACACGGCTTTCTTGGTGCTCCATCCTTCTACGGAACATCTTGCTACTGGTACCCCCTGGCCTGCCGTAACCCTGCCTTATCCCGAAAAAAAGCCTTATCCCCCCGAGACCTGCGACCTTCCACTCAACCCTGAAGCCTTCGAGCGAGGGCCCCGTTCTTTGCAGCAACGGTCAGAAAGGCTTCAGACCGGCAAACAAGTTAGACACTAGTTACGACTAGAGTAGTGGCCCGAAGAACCTCTCCCTCTCTCTCCCCCTACTTCCACACAGCCAAAGGAATTGCAGACACGCGCACACACACACACCCTCTATCTCTGTGTATATATGTACATAAAGATATATATATATATATATATACGACTCCTGCCAGCATGCTTATGTACACACCACATTCAACGAGAGACCTATGCATTTCACTGTGCATGTAGGACACAGACAGATTACTCTGCTGAGGCAAGCACGCTCAAGTATTGATACCTATGCGGTTACACATAATTCTGCATAATTAAGCGCACACACACACAGACAGCGAAAGTGCAAACATGACATATTGAAGTCATAAACAGATTCCTGACACATGAGCATGCGAGGTAGGTTAGCCAGTTCCGCAGTAGTTGTGCTGAGTTGTGCTCTGCTATGCTGCTACGCCACCACTACCACCACACCCACCATTGGCACGGATACCAATATTCACTCCAGCAGTGGCGGCTAATGCCCCTGCGAATGCAAAGTCGACCAGTACGGAATACAACTGCAACGACGACAGTACTCTACAGACATCTACAGAATCTACAGGCAGAAAGCACGTGTAGGAAGGCTTAAGAGACGACTCAGAGCAAGATTGACCCTAAACACAAGGCTTCGAGCCTCGCTGGGAAGTCCAGGCTTCGGAGGCGGCGGAGGTGGCGGAGGAGGCGGAGGAGGGAAACGGGGGCCTCATTCCGACTCATTCCAACCCCCAAGCTGCCAAAATCGCTCAGCATACTGGGCCCCTAGCTCGACTCAGGATTCTGCCTTCGACCATCCGTGTCATGAAGATGCAGAGCTGCGAAGTCGTCACCCCTTGCCTCTTTGCGGGTGGATCTTCTTCACTTTGCATCTCCTCCTCCGCCTCCTCGAGCAACATCTCGCGTCTGGATCTCCAGCCTGCAGGATGAACTCCCAACATCGAATGCGCAGCCCCTTCAGTTTTTTTGACACTCACACTCGGACAAGCCTGGCAAGGTCCACCACAATACCGTCTTCAAGAGTCGTTAACAGATGCAAGCCCCTTCAGTTTAAGGCCAAAGGACTATTGCGCTCAGCTCTGGCGCGAAGGGGCTGCTGCAGAAAGACCTCCGCGCAATGCCCGGCGCAGCCAAGATTGGGCGTTGGGGCATGCTGCCTGCAGCTCATCCACACCTTGCTCGGCATACCTGAGCTTCCCGTAGCAACTCCTTCACTCTCTGCATTCTCCATGCCGCCGGACGGAAGGAGAAGATGCCGCGTAGGCCCCCGTGACCAGGAGTTCTTGAGGAACCGCTCCTGGCAGGAGTGCGAATTTGGTGATATTTGGTGAAGCCCGAAGTCCATCCGATTGGTGTCTGAGCCGACTGCCAGCACTTGGCCTACCACCTCGTGCTCTGCTGTGCTTCGGTCCTTGGAGATGCCGCACCATCTCAGAATTTATCAAAGTGTCCCAAGAGGACAACACGAAACTACTTTGAGTTCTATCGCTTTGAGAGGGCAGGAGGCCGTGAGCACTTGCCCACAAGCGCCAAAATGCCAGTCAACTCGCCAAGAGATGTAGACCGGCTTTGACTCGGAGGCCGTGCTCTTGGAGCCTGCGCAGGCTCTGGAAGCCTTTGTGCAGGTCGACAGAACTCAGAACCGTCTGAAAACTTCCAGCCTTTCTTTCCTTTCCCTTTGCCTTTGCCTGATGGCTCATGCAACATGGCATCGTTCACAAATAGAGCAGCTTAGCAAGTCCCCCTCCGGCCTTTCCGCTTGCCCTTGCCGCCGGGGTCCACGACGCGCGACGTGTTCTCCCGAGCAAGGGACATCGCGAAGGGAGCCAGGATTAACCTCCCAAGGCGCTTTGCAATAGAACTTCGCTCCCGAGCAACACAACCTCGCTATCGACGACACGGAAAACCGCACCTCATCTGCCTCTCTGGCACAGCGCACGCCCTCGCCAGCTCGATTCGCATTTTGTGGCGCCTCGACCATGCACAGCGGACACGAAGTCTTCACGACGGCGGCTACAAGGTTGCATGCCGCACAAGGCAATGTAAATGTTCATGCACGGCTCGTGTTGATTCTTGAAGACTATGAAATTCACCAGCGCTTCGCGGCTATGGGCACTTGAAGGCTCAAGGAAATACCGGAAACAAATCAATAAAGTACACGCTTCGGCAAATTACCAACCACCGCAAGTCCCTAAATCTAGCAGAAAGTCAAAGAGCCCCGCAGATCAACAACAAGCACGTAGCAGATGTCTTGGAAGTACATTCTTCAAGCATACTATGACAATCAGGATACGTCAGTACAACCCACCCTCTCGTATCAGAGGCAGATATATCTTTCCAACTACCTCAGTGCAAGCTTGGAAGGTTTGACGCTTTCTGGGCATGTTACACCCATCGTAGTACGTGCTGCGGGCTCGTAGATCTTTACACAGCGATAAGTGCGCAATCCGGTATGATGCAGCTGCTGCGGAGCTGGTACCTGCCAGCTCCGCCGCAGTTAAGGAAGCGCACAACCCTTTGGTCTGTTTTGATATCTACAGCTCTGTGTACAGAGGCGATTTCAGACACACACCCATCCGCGCCCATGGGTCTTGAGCATGCGGCTTGGGCTGGTAGAGTCGTAACTCCTCCGGGCTGAGACGTGAAGTCAAGTCGAGTCAATGGCATGTCTCTGTCGGACTGTATGCAGGAATCTAGGGATCTTCAAACACCTCGGAGACACAGCGAGAGACCGAAAGACACAGACGGAGCCGGTCTTGCAAAGCCAGGGAGAGCCAAGCTCACTCTGCGGTCCTCGTCACGGATCCTGAGGTCCCGATTTGCCCGATCGACTGCTGCATCCACCTCCTCCAAGAGCCCGAAGTCCCGAAGGAGGACCTGGCACTCGTGTGTAACCCGAAAACCGACGAGCTCCTGGCAGATCTTCTCCAGACGTAGAAGTGAAGCCAAGGGACATCGTCCGTGAAGGAGTTGAGTGGCGCCACGTGCTTAGTGCGAGCTCGTTTCCCTGTGCAGCCCGTCTGCACCTTGTGCTCCTGCAGCACAGACTTGAACAAAGGGTCTCCTCAACGCGCTGTGCCCCTGCTTGAGAAGGCTTTTTCAACCAACACTAAACTGCGACTAGATGCTACAAGTGTCTGTCTCGGCCGCATCGCACCTTGACACAGTCGGCTGAGCAGCTCCGGATGTCGCAGGCCGGGCAGCCTCAAACGAATCGAAGCCTGTATGATTCTCGGACCTGCCGAAAAGACTCCATGTACGATGCTATGGTGGGGCATGTGGGGTACCATTCACCTGTGCACTGTAGAATCGCTCTCTTTCTTTCGCCAGGGTTAGGGGCAAGAGGATTGCTCCCCTTACCCGAGCGCTAGAATCGCTCTCTCTCTCTCTCTCTCTCTGTCTTTCGCCAGGTGTGGTGGGGAGTAGTTGCCTCTCTTTCTTTCGCTAGGGCTAGGGTGAAGGGATTTGACTGCGTGTGTCAACGCCCCCGACTGTTGTGGGGCGGAAAGGTCCTTCAGTACTCCCCATCAAGGCAAGGAGTCGACATAAAGGCGGAGAACGACGAAAGGCTGCACCAGAACAGATTTCGTGACCTGGTTGGAAGTCCTCTTCGTGGGAGGCAACTCTCTTGCTTGCTTGCAAAGTGTGTGGGCTCAAGCTACTCTGATGTCTAAGTCTTCCGTCGGCGTGAGACAACTCGGGGAAAAGCGGAGGCTCATAGTATCGTGGAGTCACGATCCCCGCATTCAAAGAAAAATGTTATTTATCCACTCAGCATGTGTTCTCTCTCTCTCTCTCTCTCGCTCGCACTTTCCCCCCTCTTTCAGAACTTTTGGACATAGCACCGTGCAGTTGCCCACGGGAATTTGAGTTGGCTGCTGGCTACCTCTATCCTGCCAGGTCTTTGAAATCTGCGTCTGTGAGCTTTGTCTACAGTTCAGTATGTCAACTCAAGGTCTAAACAGGCAACCAACCAACTGACTCATACTAAGCACAATGCGAAGACTTGACTCAGGTATGCAACGCAGATGAATTTGCATGCTTCCGATTTTGGGCTACTGTAGCTTCTGGCTTCATCGGCGCTGAAGTTCGGACTTCTGTACTGGCCTTTGCTGATCACCTAAATGTCGTGACAGGCCCCGAGCGATACTTCGGCAACTCTTTGTTGCAAACTGCACAGAGGGCCAAGGGAGACCTGCGCAAGAGCGAGCGACGAATGCATGCGTCCACAGACTTTTTGCAAGCCTGCTACTCACAGTCTCCATGTGCAGATTGTGGACCTGCATGACTCAGACAAGATTTCCGCTTCAATTCTCAGTGACTGCTCCCACCTGCGGGCATCATGGTCAGCGATGCTCATCGGTCCATCTATAGGCTCATAATGCAGCATGATCCGCATGAGCTTCGACGACATGCACACTTTCACACTCAGTGAAACCCGCTACTTTGTTCCAGGTGTGCCTATCTTGCTTTGACTCAGCTGGAGGTCATTTTAGAAGGCGGCAGCACCGCGTGCGCATCTTTAGACTCGCTGGCTACAGTGTGAAGGCAATTATGAGCCGAATGCTAATATTGTTGCGACGTCAGGGCAAGGGGCAGATCAATGATTTTTAATCGCGATCCGCAACCAACAAAGCAGAAACGCGCCGAGAGACAGTGGCATCACCGCTACTACGACGACAGCGATGCCCACCGCCAGCACCCACCACCTTCAGCAACATCACCACCACCCGACGCCAACATTCCGCACTTCCTTGTTCTTGTACGGAGGAGGCTGGCTCCACTTCACAAGCCTTCCTAGTTTCAAGTTTCAACTCGCTACCTTCCTCGTAATGGCATGACTGGCATGTGCATCGCGCAAAGTTACATCTCCACCCGCGTGGGGTCCATTAGCAAGTCATCAGGCGGGCAGATGCCATCGCCTACACGTGTAAAGCAGGCACATGGCAGACATGCCTGCGAATTGTTGCACTCAACAGTTTGCTGCGACCTTGATTTTGCAGATACGACGTCGCCATTATTCGCCATTGTTGAGCCACCCCAAAAAAACGCCACCTGAACCGAACTTGTGAGGCGCTCTCTGGAATGACTGCCGGCACTGCAACTAGAAACCAGACGATCACGTGCACAGAGTCTTGCAGCACAACTAATTAAGTCAATAAAGGCACTCTCCTTTTGCCGGGCACAACTGGCATGACGTCTCCTGCTGGCACAGTCTCAAGAAGCGCTCGCCCCGGTGCCCTTGGTGCACACCTGCTGCTAAGGATGTTTCAACACTGCCGTCTTCAGCCAATCCGGCGGATTGCTCGGACGATGTAGGAAGCAGAGCTCGTCGCGTACATGGGGCACTGCATGATGTCGAAGTCGCAGTTACGCCATCACGTCCTTCTCGACCGCCGCCAATAGACGAGACGGTCTCCGACCCGGTGAGGATCATGAAAGCGTTCTCCCGAAGTCGCAGTCTGCCTCCACAGCCGCACCGAACTTCCGCCAACTCCGGCTGGGAATCATGGGAGAGGTCGTGAAGACTGCAAAGGGGCCTGTCCTGCTTCAAGCTATGGGCCTTTTGTATAACCTTGTCAAGAACGGGCGGCCAATGCTACGTCTTAGCCTCCTGTTGAGGTTGTATGGTCCACATCGTTATATACAGCCTCCTGTTCGGTAACCTCCCAATTTGGCACTCGAGGCAGCCGACTGCGACTTTTCAACGCGGAGGTGAAGGATCTCGAGCCATAGGAAGACTTGTGACACTCACAGGACAAGGACATGTGGCCATACCTACGATCTGCAGAATGCCAGCAGCCGCCACGAGTGAAATCCCCCAGTCCGCTCAACTGCTCAGTGACCGACGCACCCCTGCCTTCATTTTCCGCTCTCCAGCTAAGCGCCGTGGGTATAGCACACACTTCAGGAAAAAGCTCCTTGCCGCAGTGTAATCTGTACACCGCCAGGCGGAGTCTCTAGAGGTTGTTCGTTAGACCTGTATGCTAGCAGACGGACTCGTATTTGTTGCCATGGGCCTACAAAGATGATAAGTGTTAGGTCTTGATCGAAGAAAGGGCCAAGAGCTTCGACATGTTAGCAGCTTGCCGCTGCAGCTGGCGCTGCATCATTCGTTCATTCAGCCGGAGGAGGAGGACGAGCAACAGAACGACAGCAGAAGCAACAGCAATAGTCAGGCTTCTCAGTATGCCCAGAAAACATCCAGGACATCACCGTCTTGATGCGGCGCATCAAGAACCGTGGTGAATAAGACAAAAAACGGACACTCGCGATACTGCGAAGACTAGCCCGTGATAAGTGTGACGACACGAAGAAGACTGGGAACATGAGCACTGGCAGCATGACGACCCTTCTTGCACTAACTTCAACCATACGAACAAGTGGACCAAATAAATGCGGATACATGCTGCCAGCAGCACGAGTCGACTCATTGTAAGCCCTTCACTACCACTCAAGCGGTCCAAGCAAAAACACCAATGTTGCACATGGCATTATTCCTCTGCTCGTCAGAAAAATTCATCATCGCAGTCGTTGTTGTCGTCTCGCGGCGTCATCGTCTGTCGTCGGTCGTCGGCCGTCGTCGGCCATCGGTGTCGTCGGCTTTGTCGTCGGGGTCGTGGCCGTCGTCGTCAATGCGGTCGTCGCGGCCCGTGCTGGCCGATCCCGGCCTGTTCTGGTCTTGACTTCTCGCTGTGGTCCTGTGCCTCCGTGTCCTGTGCTCGCCGGCGTCCCGCCCATCGCGGCGGCCCCGTCCCGTCGTGGCGCCGCCGTCAGCTTCATCATCTTCATCTGCATCCTCACCCAGATCGCTGCACCAGCTACAGCATTTTTGAACTTCCGAAAGGCAGCCTAATTGCTAATCATTTCCGTCTTGTTTGGCACAATTCTACATCCCTCCATGGTCTGACGAGTGCGGGTGAGACGCGGCAAGGCATGAGCACGTTGCATTGCTAACTGCGCGGTCTACAAACATCCAAGAACGCTTCCAGAACGCAAGACAACTCGTGCTGTAGAACTGCTTGCTGCATCAGAGTGCCAGGACACAAACAGAAAAAGGTAGTACCAGTTTAGAAAAAGCTGATATAAGATATGATAGAATGGACCATCTCATAGACCACGTCTGCTCACCTCACGCGGACTGCGGCGGCTGACCATCCTCCCCCACGATGCCAACATTTTGGACAGCGGGGTACTTGCGCTTGATTCTGTTCTGGACTTCGACTCGGACCTCAGTTGCCCCCCTCCCGTGCCGACCTGCCACGAATGCGAAGTAACTAGGCCTTCAAATTCAAAGGCTCCTGTGAGTCAGCAAGGAGCTGCCATGCTCTTCAAGGGCGGGCCGACCATCTTCAAGACAACCTTGGCATCCTCGCCGTCCACGAGCTCGAAAATTTCGATGGATCCACCACTGACGCTCAGGAAAGGCCGGATGCCGTTCAAGACCTGGACAGAATCACAGCAAGATATCAATACAGATACCCCGAGGCTCCAAGGCTGCAGGGGCATACTCTGACGCTGCCTCCTCAATCCCAGACTCGGTGAGGGGCTCCTGCTCTTGGTCTATGGCGACAACCTCTGAAATCTCAGGGATGCGCTCCTTAAGCGTCTTCCTTGGTGACCAACGGCGCGGCATAGCGACGGACGGACAACTGAAGCTCCATTGCGGTCAGGAGTCTCTATTCCCATCTTCATTGTCACGGAAGATGCCGAACAGCTGCTGCATGCCCCAATCAGCTCCAGCTTCACCACCGAGTCCTGGATGTCGGAGATCTTGCAATCTCCGCCATCGCTCTTGAGGTAAGGACGAAGCTCGTCCAACACCTTCACAAGAGCCAGGACGGGGTCTCGCATTATTCGCAAAGAAACTGCCAAGTGGGAGCATGGAGAGGAACCATTGCCCACCCAATCATCCCCCACCGACCCCCGGACATTGCTCGAAAAGCAATGGGCTCCGCAGTTATGATACGGATACGTCATTCGAGACAGAGCAGAAATCATAATCGCAAAACGTTCCAAACCAAAGCCGTGACTGGGCCTCTTGGACATTGTCCCATGTCAGCGACAGCTTCGGCTTCTCCTTCTTCTCCGGTTCCCTCGGCTTCTCGGCCTCCTTCTCCTTCGCCTGCCGAAGAAAAAAGCTCTCTCAACGATTTGCGTCGCCGCTTCGCTTCCTTGCAAGGCCAAAAGCTCGAGCCTCGGCTTCGTTGAAGGGCCTCAGTGCTCGGCAACAAGCCATCATCCTACCAAGTCTCGCAGATTCCAGAAGTGTCTTTCAAGTCGAAGCCCCGTTCTGCGAGCCAGCAGCGACACCACCGTTGCCCGACGCACGATTCGGCGAAGATGACCACCTCGGTCCGCTCTGTAGGACGGATGCTCTCTGCAAGACGCGGAAGACGCAGGAAAGAGACCCTCAAACAGAGAGAATCACGCTGACACACCATGACACACATGCAGACGCATCGAAACCATGGGAAAGAGCATATCCACAAATGGGAACAGAAAGGTGGCGGGCCCGGCCTCGCCGGCAGTTCACCACCACTGCGACAGCGGGCAGGGCTAGGCCTCGAGCCCGAACCCCCAAGCTGCCCAAGCTGCCCAAGCCCTCCCTGCCCCGATGCTTTTGGATGCCTCTGCTCGGCAGCGCACTGAAGTCACGGTCCCGCGGCTCAATCCGCGCTGCGAGAGCAGGCGCCGGCGCGGAATGCACGTGCGCCGGGCGCTGTCCCGTCCGTGCGGCGGGGGCAAGCATGGCCGGAAAACCACACGAGAACTCGATGCCTTCGGCCTCCCCGAACTTCAGGCAATGTATAGCTTTATGTACTTGAGGACTTGAGGACATCATGTGTAACATCAAGCATCAGTTCTAGGGGAGAGCTTTGGCAATCTAGCTGGCTCTGAAACCACAGAGATTGCACAGTATGCAAGTATCTTGCCGGCATGGAAACTCCGAGATGCCAGCGCAACATGTCGCAGCTTGTGCTCGCTTCTTTGTTCGGCTCCATTCTCCCTGAGATGCAAAGGCTTTCTTTGCCAAAAAAGCATTGACCTAGCAGACTCCCCCCACCACGAGCGGTCTCGAGTGAGCACCACCATCGGCGCCACTCCCTGGCCTCCTGTCCCGGCGGGGTTTCGTGCTTCCCAGTCCATAAAGCCTACTGAGCATCCTGTCACTTTCGCTCCCGACGGTTTCATTTTCTCGATAGCCTCTACTTACATCTCTCTCTCTCTGCGACACCGCCGCTCTTCGTCCCTCAGCCAGGACTTGGCTTGGAGAGCCACGACTGGGCAGGAGAGGCTTGGTTCCCGCAAGGTAGAGCCCCCCATGAGGGGATTTGGAATCTGGAACGGTTGCTAGACTGAGTCTTAGAGAGTTTCCAGCTTTTCGGTCATGAACATTCAGGAAATTCAACTTCGACTGGCCCTTGGGCATCCCAAACCGAAGCGATGACGACACTGTGCTTCCAGCCGGGGGGCTACCTAAATTTGCCCTAAGCTTGTGCGAAGGTCCTCAGGACATCGCGCAGGTGAAACGACGGTTTCTCAAATCTGCAAAGTTTTTTCGAGAAGCCATGTTTAGTCACTTTAGTCAACTATTTGAGAAACGGCCCGACGACAGCGGGCGCTCAAAGCCAGGAGGGCTTGTCGGGGGATGTGTGAAGTCCTTTACAAAGTAACGACGCAGCGGTACCGCGTGGGTCTCAATGCCCTCGCTTGCAGGCTGGGGTCCATAATGCATCCCGTAAGCCAACACCTGAACTCTGAGCACACCGAGACGCTACGATTCGCGTCGTAGTAGAAAAGCTTGTGTAGGTAAGCACGACGAGCTCTTGCCCTTGCCCGCTATTGGCAAGTTCGACAAAACGGAAGCCCAGTTTAGCGGGTTCCATGCAGTTCGGGTCCGGTTGACAGCGTGCTCTTTGAGCAGTCGCCGCCACTTCTACCAGCCGTAGCCAGCCTCGGAATGCGAACTGACTTGGCAGCACTGGCCAGCCCTGTGCACCAGCACATTGCCGAACAACCGCTACCAGTGCGCACTTCTGCGTGTCTAACATGTCGTGACGTGCAGCTCTGACCGCTCAGCCCGAGACCACAATCCCCGGCGACACGCACAGGGCCATGGCCGTGCGAGGTGTCGGTAGTTGTGGGAAGGCCTCAGTATGCTGTGAGGGAGGTTCACAATGCTCCAGCCCAGCTGGTTTGTTACTGCCCATGGCAGTCCGGGGTCTGACCTTCTAGTGTTGAGCTGTTGCCTGAGAATCGTTTCTCTCTACTCTCTCCTCACTCTCTTTGAAGTGAGACATGCGACTCCACACGTGCTGGCTGCCGGGAGTTAAACTCCGTCTTCGGCTGATTGTGGCAACTGACCCTGCGCCGGTAGCTACAGCTACGGTTTGTGTTCCTTCTGCGGAGCTATGGGAGGAAGATATGATTCTCAGAACGAACATAACACTCAACATTGCTCAGGCAAACAGCATTTCCAACGGTGTAGTGTACTCCAAGGCTCCCCTTGAGATGCTGCAAACCAGTCAAAACAATCTTCGTCTCTGCTTCTTCTGGAACAGACTGGAGGCACTGCAGTACGTTCTGGTCGGTGTGAAATGCGGAATTCCGGGAATGGCACCTCTCTCGCTCTCTCTCGCTGTCGTTGTGGCGGCCCTGACTACCCGTGGCCCAACCGTCCACCTGATGTTTTATCGAGGCTCTTCACTTCACTTCATTGCTTGCTTGCTTGCTAGGGGTCTGGGGTGCACGCACCCCCTGGCCCTAAGGCCTACCTTCATGGCGCATGCAGGTCTGTCTTCGAGGCCCCTTCCGGGGTAACGCCTCGTTCCCCTGCCTATGACCATTGTACCCCCCCCCCCCCCACCCCCCCGAAACACCTTCCTAAACCCTGACCATGGAAAAACCCCGTTGGTCTCAGGCAGGTCGTCCGATAGCGTGTGGTTGGGGCCGACACTCCTTCTGACTGCAAAAGCACCTTCAGAACTCCTGACCAAGCTTGGTTTCGGGGGCCCCCTTCTGTGAACTGTGCTAACACGTTACCTGACTAACCCGACCCCTACAGTATCTGCCTCACTCTCTCTCTCTCTCTCTCTCTCTCTTAGCCCTGGCTCTTTATCTGATCTGTGCTTGTTTCTCTACTTTGCCGAGTGGCATTCGTCGGTCGCCAGGCGCCTTCTTCTGCGTCGAAGACCAGCACCGTGCTGAATTGCCGGGCTAAAGAGGCCGTGGACTCGTCCTCGGACCAGTCCTGAGGAGACAGTGCCGCAGAGTGCTCCGCTCTCACAGATCTCACGGCGATATCCTCGTCTCCGTTCTCTCCACCGACCACCACAACACACTGCCTTGTGCAAGTGGGGAAAGTCCTGATGCGGGCAACTGCTCAGCACGACAGGGACGGAAAGAAGATGCTGTGGCCCTGACCGACCAGGGGCAGGAAGTCTCATGGCCACTGCCTGCCCCAAAACCCCAAGCGTTCCAAGGAGCGACGGAGCTCCAAACCCTGGCAGTGGCCTGGCAGCCCATGCGGCCTTCAGCCATGTCCCCAATCTCATTGCCCTGAGGCCCATGGCAAGTACCTTGGACTGGGGGAACTTTGACTTCGAACGCGAACGGACTCTGAGTGGGCAGCTTTGTTCTGGGCTGCGCTTTTGCACATGGTACACCTGCCACGGACACAACAAGCCAAGGCGGAAGAGACTCGGTCCTCGAGATATCAGCACAACCTCCTCTAGCCGCTCTAGCCGCTTGCATGCCTCCGCTGAAGAGAGGGAGGGCGCACCGCCCATCACCTCAGCGCGAGCGGAAGTTCAGCGCCACGTGGTCTGTGAAGCATGTTGTTCTCGATCTCCTGATTTGAATCAAAGCTGCTAGAATCCTCTCTGCGTCCAGAGCCACGGCTGCCGCGGTCGTCCTGGCCGGGAAGACTTCCACGGCCACATACCGTCAACAAAAATAACGGAGCAAGCTTTCCTGGGAACGCCTAGCTGCGTGTCCAGCAGGACCCAATGATCATTCCTGGCAGAACGCCCGCTTTGCTGCATAGAAAAACTTAGCAGAAAAAAAGCCAGGGCATCCCCTCGTTCAAGATCTCCACGCTGGCCAACATCCTGAAAACCACACACGAGTCGGCTTTGCAGAAGCCTCCGTTCGCGGCTCCATCTGAGCTTCAGGCTCTGCCCGACCAAACACATCATCACAGCCGCCAACGGCCGCCAGCTTGCCACCGGTGATCGTCACCACCCTTTCATGGAGAACGCCGTGCTGCACTCGCCCAGCGAGAAGCGGAGAAGAGCAGAGAAGGGCAGCGCCAGGCCTGGCCCCTGCGCGAGCGATGTTCAGGTTGGGAGCTGCTCGCCACTGGTTGCATTGGGAGTCGTAGGCCTCACAGCCAGAAAGCGCAGAGAGTGCGGCCACCGGCTACCACGCTCTACGAAAATGCCTCGCAGCTGCGCAAGGTCTCCATCAGCTCCTGGCAAGACTGCTGCAAGGCTCACGCCAAAAGGTCTCAATGTGCCGAAGCCATGAATCGGTTACATGTAGCATCATGTAGCAGTGGCGAACATGAAAGCGTCTCCTCACCAATCAAAGAGCCTCCCAGCAGAGCGCAGCCCCCGACCTGAGAAAAACAACAAATCTTCCGAAGCTGACCACATCGAAGCTTTGCAACATGGCTTTCTTACAAGGTCTGGGCAAGCCCGGAAGCAGAGCGCAGCGTCTCGGGCTCCAGCCGCAATGGCGCAGGTGCCGAGCACGGAGCAGCCTGTCAAGTCTCGGCAATTCCATAGGCATTCGGAGGTTGCAGGCCGCAGAATGCGTTTCGTGTGCAGAAGTGTGTCAGCACGGAGGCGGCAAGGCAGGCGCACCGTGGCCCCATCGTGCTCGCAACAAGGCCTGGTAGCGCCCGCGTGAAAGCGAGCGAACTGTCAAGATCCGGTCGCCGAGGCATCGGCTGCCCCGGTGTTGCGCCAGACCTGGCTTCTAGGATCGAAGACCTGCCGGGCGATGAGCATGTGACTGCACAGCCGAAATCTGAAGGTGCTGGAGGCGTTTGAAGCCACTCTCTACTAGCCTCGCAGCTGTCCAGCACGCCACGTACGATGCCCTGCTCATCGTAGCCTCGCTTCTCCGCACATGCGGCGAAGATCGGCCGCAAAACAAAAACATCGGATCGAGCACAGCCTCCACAGACCAGGAAGCTTCCGTTGGGCAAGGGTGCTGCAGCACAACCTCACGCGAGCCCATGCGAGCCCAAGCAGAAGCATTCAGTATCTGAACCAAGTGCTGCCATTCAAGCAACTGGCCTGCCCGCTTGGCAAGCATAGGTGGGCAGGTGACCCACCTTTCTAAGGCACCCATCGAGGTCCTGTGCTGTAGTTAAAGACTACAGTTTTTTGCTCATTGCACCTGCCATTCCATGAGTCGAACATCTCCACGACGTTGAGTGGCTCCTTCAAACCCACACGAGGTGGCGCGTGCATCTCTGTCGCAGCGCAAGCTGAAGGCAGCCGCAGGCCTGATTGCTGTCCCTGCCGCCAATGACGTAGAGCTGGTCCGGGACTGGTCCTTATGGCACAGGGACCAGTACTCGTTGAAGCAGGAAATGAAGGAGGAAAAGAATCAAACGCAGGCTCAGCGTCCGTTGAAGCTAAGGTAGGGGGCGATCATCTGGCTGTAAATAAACCTCGGCCCCGCCCTGCATCCCGCGTTGGCTGTCAGCACCGGCTGCATGCATTGTAGCTCATTTACCTACTAGGGGTCACGCGGTGGCAAAGGTGCCCTGGCAGAGCTACCCCTCTGGTCTTCTAAGGCCAAGAGGGCGAGCTTGGCCATTGTGCCTTCAGGACACCGGGTTGCACCTTTATAGCGTTCACTCTTCACTCTTGAGTACGAGCCTTGCTCCACCCATCGTCCTCCTGGCTGTGCACGCGGCCTTCGTGGGCGAAACAGCAGTCTATGGCCCTGGAGGCCTCTGCAAGGGCTTTGTCGCAGAGAGATGACACCGCCGTAGGGACCATCTCTAATCTGCAGGCTTTCATCCCACATGCCGATCAGGAAATCCTCACTAACATGAAGCGAGCGCGATCCTAAAGCAGAGATATCAGCATAAGAGAAGGCACAACACAAACGGCAGGGCTTTGGCTCGCGCCTCGTGCTTGTCGGCCTTCTGGAAGCCGCCACGCGCGAAGCAAAGTCCCATGAAGGGCCCCATCTCACAGTCCGCTGCCTGGGCAGCGCATCAAGGGCGGTCCTGGGTAAAGGGAACTACAAAGCCCCTTCATGTCAAGCGTGCCTGGCACTAGTTCGCAGCTCCATTTGTGGCTGCGGCCTGTGCAGCTGTAGACCAATGTGTCCAAAGAGAGTGGTGAAGCGATTGGCACCAGCCTCGGACCTCTCGAACTCCGTCGACTCCGGGGCGGGCTTGGGTGAATTTAGCCAGAGCGAACCGGCTGCGGTGAACAAAAGCTCTGTCAAGAGACAGGGGAAGCGCTGCCTCTGACTCTCTTTGACACCCCTCAAACTTCCGGAACCACGTGACATCCACCCCTCGATCGTTTTGTGCTAAGGGCATCCGGTGCCACGTCGCAGTAAAGGCCAGTGACGGCAACTCCTGCCCACGGCCCCACTGCACTCCCCGCAGGATCGACCCAGACCATGAAGCTTTGTCTCTGAAAGACGATCTACTGCATTGAGCCTGCGATGGAAACAAGCGGCGTGTCTGCAATACACTTATCACCGCTTCACCGTCCCGGTCTGTGCTACTTCGCACGACTGCAATGCGCAGGCCAGGCACCGTCACTGCAACGGGTGTGCCGGCGTCGCCTATCGCTCTGCCGTGCAACTTGTGCATTTATGTATGTGCATATGTCCTTGACATTCCTGGATTCGCGAATAGTAGTGGCCGTCGGATCTTGCTCAAGTTCTGGTGATGTAAGCTCAACTCCTCGATTTACTTGTGACAGATTGCGAAAAAATCTAACTGCGCCCGATGGGCGCTTGGCAAGCATTAACTTAGAGGCGCGTCACACGCCGGGCGCGCCACTGGGCGGAAAACCATTCTGCTCAGCTACTGCCTGGCCAGGCAAGCACCACCGCATCGCAAGAGACTACAAGTCCGTGAGGCGGCTATGGAATGCTATGGAAAACATGCCCAAGTTTCTGAAAAGGAACTGAATATCCTCAGCAGTGAGCCTCTGCAAAGCCTAGAGGCGGGCCAAAGCCGTGCGAATGGGTTGAGCCGGAATCAATGCGCAAGAGATTGCAAGAGCCTGATTGGAGTTGCCCACGGTGCAATCAAACACCGTTTGCTTCTTCTCCTGGAGTTCGATGATCTTCTCCTCGATTGTGTTGGCCTCGGGGAGAACGTAGACCGAGCTGAAGCCAAGCCCAAAAAGCGGTGCCGAGCGCCATGCCGCAACGAAGCGAGTCGCCTTCACCGGCCGCGTCTGGCCGATGCGATGCGCTCCTTAATTCTGTAAGCCAGAGGGTGCTAAATGGAAAGAAGGTGAGACAGGAAAAGGTGCGGGCGTTGAATGGCCTGGGCCTCCGCAGCGGGGTTCCACCTACCGCGCGAAGGTTGACTGACTCGACCTGTCCTCGCCAGAGGATACCGCCCTTGTAAGTTCAGGCCAGGGATGCCAAGGGTCCATCAGGAAGATGTGGTCCGCTGCTTGCAGGTTCAGCCCTTCTCCTCGGCAAACCCTCCCGGTGAAGAAGTCTAATCGAGCAAGCATGCCGTCTTCTCGTCTGTACACATTTGGTAGTGACGAAGTAGATGTCAGAATCCCCTCCTGAGGCACAGACCTCCGGCTTTCAGGGAGATGAGGAGGACCTTGAGACTAGGCTCCGTCTGGAAAGACACGATGATGTTGTTCCTCCCGTCTTGACATGCTCTGACCGGCCGCCGCACGGAAAAAAAGAAGATCACAAGCCCAACCCCCGTCCGTGAAACAATGGGCATACTGCCCAGCACAGTGGCCGCAGAGATGCCCTCCCGCTTCAGGCGCCACTCGATGAGCTCCAAGAAGCGAGTGAACTGGGAGAAGACCAATGCCTCCGAAGCAGCCAAAAGTGGCCAATGGTAGCGGGCAAGTCGGTTGTACAGACCCGGATGCGCTGACAAGGCTGAATGTCAAAGGTCTCACGAAGCCTTGCTGGAGGGATCTGCCGCCTGCATCTTCTGGATCTCCTGTTTACTTTGAACACGAATACCCAGAGATTCTGCGGATTCACTGCGGATGATAGGAGAACACGGCTCCTGCAGGAGGGCCTCGATTTTCGTGCTGCTCTGGAATTCCGCAGTCTTGATCTTCTGCATGATGCCTTTGCTGCACAAGCTCTGACACCAAACCGCGACACCTGCGCAGCTTCTGCACCTTTTCGGCGTCCCTTCGCCGGTGGCTCCGCTCCTGCCGAGGATCGGGCACCGCTTCCGACCGCAGCAGTCCAGCACCCGTTCACACGTAGAAGCATGCTCTCGCGTGAATTTGTATACACGGCGTCGAAAGGCAGCCCGATCTGCAGGCTGTCCACGAGAATGATGAAAGATGATGACGAGGACGATGTTCATGAGGATAATGATGATGGTTGTGGTGATGATGCTGATGATGTTCTTAATGGTGATGTTCGGCCTCATGACTCAAAAAACGAGGGTGCGGATGGCTACAATTACTAGCTCTGGTCGTCAGTCGTAAGTCGTAGTCGTGGTGGCGGCGGTGCTACTAGCTAGTGCTAGCAGCAGCAGTAGTAGTAGTAGTAGTAGTAGTAGCAGTAGTAGTTGTTGTTGTTGTAGAAGTAGTAGTAGCAGTAGTATAGTAGTATAGTAGTAGTAGTAGTAGTAGTAGTAGTAGTAGTAGTAGTTTTGTCACCCACTTGGCACGTCGACGACAGCACTGCAG
>CAJNDV010031141.1:25531-39489 GCA_905221635.1 Symbiodinium sp. CCMP2456 | reverse complement strand
ATGCCTGTATCTCTGCTACTCTACGCTTCCCTAAAGCCCTAAACCCTAAACCCTAAACCCTAAACCCTAAACCCTAAACCCTAAACCCTGAACCCTAAACCCTGAACCCTAAACCCTAAACCCTACGCCCTTGATTTTGATTGCCCTTCCGCGAAGCTTAACGCTCCGAGCTCGAAGCCGCAGGTGCCACAGCTCCTAACCGGGGCTCTGTGTGCTGCAGGGTTTTAGGGTTTTAGGGTTTAGGGGACCCTAAACCCTAAACCCCAAACCCTAAACCCAAAACCCTGAACCCTAAACTTCAAGACTCACAAAAGTGCTTTCAGACGAACTCCGCCGCGTACTGTACGAGCCGGAGCCTTTGAGCCCTGAGCCCAACTCCTAGCCCCCATAAGTCGGGCAATGTAGGGGCCTTATAGGGGTTCCTTATCATAATTTTAGTACAAAATACCCCCATCCCAACCCTGATTCTAATTATTAAGGCCCCTATATTAAGGTCCACCTCCAACGACTCCGCCACCTCCTTTGGCCCCATGTCAGTTGGAACAGGTGGGTTCGGCTTTCCGCTGGTGTCAGGATTTACATTCCCAGACCCCCGGGAGGATCTAAAAAGTACATCACCTAAATTTGGGACCCTAACTTCTAGAGGGCACTTTATAGGAATCTACTTGGGGGATCTACTTTCTGGATCCTCCTGGGGGTCTGGGTTACTGTTACAGCTACCAGCGATGTTACCGAAAAGCATTCTCGCCGAGGACACTTAGAGCAAGATTAGTCGGCAACGCAAGAAAAGACAAGTAAGCACATAAACGATATCACACTTGCCCAAATCTGCAAAATATGGTGTGCATACTCGCGTTAGCATGATGTGAGGGCGGGCATTTGGTGTGGGAGCGCAGCATCCGAATTAAACACTTCTACAAGCCCTCTCATGTGAAGCGATCTTCACCTATTCAGACTTCTCAGCAGCACATTCACAATTTACTTCGCCGTCGGCATTCAGAAAGGCGCGCTGGCCTTCTTATGTTGTACAGCTTTTCCCAATGTTTAAGCTGCAGACAACATCGGACCCCTAGACTTCATGCTTAGTGGTGCACTCTCTGAAGCCTGAAGCCTGCCGCGCAGACGATGACGGGGTCCGTCATGCTTCACCTGCCCTGCAACCTCACGGAGGCACCGAAGTCACTACAGCCGGTGGCTGCTTGGTCGCAGTTTGGATCTGTTCGAATCATGTTTTCTCAGCCGTCTTTCAACCCTCGAAGGCTCCCGCCTGGTGCTACTCTGCTCCACATGCTGAAGTACGAAGATTGAAGCCTTTCGAACCTCTCACTACTGTATGCAGCCGAGGTTGATCCTATGCATATCCCACAGGGACCGCCTTTTGGTGTCCCGAACCTTCCATCCATGCCAAGTGTTGGTGGCATGATGCCCGGTGGAACTGGGATGCCAAACATGGCTGGGATGCCTGGTGCGCCAGGTGCCATGCCGGGTGCCATGCCAGGTGCCATGCCAGGTGCAATGCCAGGTGCAATACCAGGTGCAATGCCCACAATGCCCGGTGCCATGCCAGCCATGCCCGGTGCCATGCCGGGTGCCATGCCCTCAATGCCCGGCGCCATGCCCGGCGTCATGCCCGGTGCCGTGCCTGGTGCCATGCCCGGCATGCCGGGTGGTGCGCCCGGCGCCATGCCTGCTGCCATGCCGGGCGCCATGCCTGGCACCCCAGCAGCTCCAGCAGCCCCAGCAGCAGTCGGCATCTCAGCGACGGCTGCGACAGCACGACAGCGTGCTGTGTTTCAGCGGCTAGCATGTTGTCGCATCGCCGGTGCTGTAGTCGTCGTTGCTGCAGCAGCAACCTTGTGAATCACCTACTAGTACTCCCAGAAGATCATTAGTTTGGGTCGGGGGCCTGCGCCGTGACGTCCACGTTCCTTCTGAGGCCCTGCTTGCCTCAAAGACCAGCGAGCAGGCACACCAGAGCCACGACGAGAGGTGAAAGAGACTTTGCACATGATGTTAACGATCCTGTAGACCCAGAGACTCCAAAACCCCTTAATTAAGGAATGTACCTTAAATTATAATAGGATCCCTAATATGATTTAAGGTGTATTCCTTAATTAAGGGGTTTTGGAGTCTCTGGGGACTAGTATTCGTAGAAGGTGCGAAAAAGGACAAGTTGTTTGGAATCAGCCGCATCGCAGAAGAACTCATGGACTCACGGACAGTTTCAATAGTTTGTTGTCGGCTGCAGCAGACGGAAGACAGAATTCAGATGAACTCCCGGCTAGCATAACCAGAATTGAAACGGTTTTGCTTTTGACAGCCTGCCGGCAGACCATCATGTCAGATTCACCGTCAGCATTCGCCTGCCTCTCGCCAGGTCGGTGACAGCACCGAGGTGAAATCCAGGCCTGGGGTTGCAAGCGATTCTGCCGAGTAGGATGAGAAGCCGTTTTGGCGCGGCTTCTGCGATGAATACAGAAACCTAAATCCGAAAGAATTACCAATAGTATTCCTTAATCTTCGTTCAAACGTTTATAATCAGTGATATATATATATATATATAAAATACATATACATACTACAAAGGAGCCCCCAAAACCCTCGTAAAATCAGTCCGACCCTACATTCGACAAGACTTCTACGACATCTCCAGGAACCTCCGCGCTGGTGGGGCGGCCTCGGGGCAGCAATCGGAGGAGCGGCAGGGGAGCAGAGCATAGTATAGTATACTTTAGGGTTTAGAGTTTATAGTATATTATAGTACAATATACTATAGTATACTTTAGGGTTTAGGGTGTAGGGTTTAGGGTTTATTATGGTACAATATATTAGGTGTGTTTTTCTATAGCATATTGTTGTCTATCACGGTATATTACGGTATATTAGAGTATATCATAGTATATTCTTGTATATTTTGGTATATTCTCGATCGTGTACTACAGTATGTTAGAGTCCATTATAGTATACTATAGTATACTACAGCATATCATGGTATATCATAGTATATTACAGTACATTATAGTATATGATAACATATTGTAGTATATTGTGGGTTTGGGAGCGGAAGCGGAAGCTTGTCACCCCGACCTGAGAGTAAGTACAAGCGGGTGGTAGCAGTAGTCGAATTCGTCGTGGTTTAGGGTTTAGGGTGCAGCAGAAGGCGTAGGCGTAGGAGCAAAACCCACAACCCTAAACCCTTAACCCTAAACCCTAAACCCCTAAACCCTAAGCCCTCAACCCTAAACCACGACCCACGAGCAGGCAAGCCATGCTGAGATGACGTGCGATTGCGAGGCCATCTGCTTGGGTCTTTGCCTGCATACTTCTGACTTATGACACATGGCAAGCAGGTTCGAAAGATATGAGCTTCGGATTGCACTCAATGGCGTAGTAATCGTATCGTAGTCATGCTCTGTCATGGATGCTTGAAGTCTGCAAAAAGTTGGCACCTAGCAATGAGCCTCGACCTCTATGGCAGAAGTAGCAGTACAAGTTGCAGCCGCAGATGCAGCAGAAGCAGAAAGAAACAGCAATCAAAAGAGCAGCCAGAATAAAAAAGCTCGAGCCACAGCTACAGCGGCAGCAACAAGGCAACAGCAACGGCAACAGCAACAAGAGCAGTACCGGCAACAACAGCTAATGTAGCAGCAGGAGGAGGAGCAGCGGCAGGAACAGCAAGACAGACACGAGCAGCAACAAACAATCATGCCAGTGTGGGTATCAGTTGTTCGTTCGACCAGGACAGCGATATGAATCAGTGCATAAAGTTGCGAGCAAAAGCACTTGGGTTTAGAGTCGTCATATTCCAAAAAATAGGTCAGCACTTGCTTGCCGAAAGTCGCAATTCACACCCGCAAGTCTCCAAGCCAGGGTTTGGCATTTATTGCCCCCGCCCTCCTCCTGTTCATGAACGCCGATGCTTGCAATGTGTCAGTGCTGACCGTCCCCTAAACCCTAAACCCTATAAACCCGACAGGACTGAGACCTACACGGGCCGGACAGAGACTCCGCCGTGTGACACGCAAAACAGCGCGAGTCAACATGGCCGGAGCGGGGTCGGTGGCTTTGGGTCGGTTTCCGTCCGCCACTCAGCGTGGAAGCACTTTGTCTGAGGCTTTAAGGTTCAGGGGTTTAGGGTTTAGGGTTCAGTCTAAAGGAATCAGATGAATTTCCACGAGGCGCTCTCGGTAGGCGATCACGGTGGTTCCACAGCTCCTGCCTTGCAGGACACGTGTTCAGTAAAAGGCTCGGTCGTTCTACAGTCGCCCTCGGCCAGCCTCGGCAGGAAAGGCTGAATTCATGGGAGTTTCCGAAATAATGGGTACCTTATTTTGGGGTCCTTATAATAAGGGTCCTACTACTTAGGGTACTATACTTGCATTGCAATCTTTCCCGCCACAGTGCCGTAGGTATTTTGGGGTGTCCGACTTGTGCCTCCCGCCACAGTCCCCAGTAATTTTGCTTTTCAGATCCCTTAGTCCCTAGAAATCCGAGCAGGGTCTCACTTTTGGTGGGCTCCTCGGGCTTTATGATGTGGCCTCGCTATGACCAAAACCTAGGTAGTATTATTAGGGTACCCCTTAAAGGGTACCCCTTCTGAAACCTACTTTTGGCTCTCTTAAAAGGGACCTTATTGAGAGGGTCTATGGTAACCCTAATCCTAGCTCCCAAAACCCATCCTGTCTATCATCGGAGATAGCAAAGCTGCGATTGCGGCTTTCAGGTTCTGACCTGATGATGTTTCAGGTTAATAGAGGGGCCTAAATAATTGCCAAGACTATTTTTTTTGGGGGGGGGCTCCTTATTATAATTCTAGTATAATATACCCCAAAAGACTATTTTGGGGGGGTTCCTGATTATAACTCTAGTATAATATGCCCCCAAAAGCCCTATTCAAATTCGTAAGGCCCCGACATTAGGGCTCAATGCTCTCTTGTGATTCGGTGTTTCTGGGCCAGCATGTGGGAGCTGCTCTCTTTGTTCCAGACTTAGCGACTTAGAGATTTTTCGTGTTTCGGGTTAAGAGTATGAAGGTTTAGGGTTTAGGGTTTAGGGTGCTTTGGAAGTTTTCTGTTCTTGGATGTTGCCAGTCGGGGCTTTTAGTTCGGGTTTCAATGATATCAGGGGTTCAGAGATGTAGGGTTGAAGTTTGAGTTTCACGTTGGTGAGCAGCTGAGGCTAGACTTGAGTGCTCAGGGAGTGCAGGGTAGGGTGTAGGGTTCAGGGTAGCCAGGCTTTAACACGCAGGTTCGCCTAGACCCTTGCAGGGACGGGGGCCGTTCGCCTGAAACCCTAAATCCTAAACCCTAAACCCTGAAACCCTAAAACCCTAAAACAACAAAGCCCGAAAGCCCTCGACCCCTAAACCCCTAAACCCCTAAACCCTAAACCCCTAAACCCTAAACGCTATCCGCTTGGGCTTGCAGCTGAAGACTGACTGTTCCCGCCTCCCGCACTCTGCTTTGAAAGCCTCCAGCAGTGAGGCCGCGGTGGGGCTCGGGGCTCGCATGATGTAGGGGCCTTGATAATTGGGACAGGGTTTGGGGGTTCCTTATCATAATTATACAGTAGAAGCCCAAAAGTTGGAAACCCAATAGCCTCAATCCTCAAGAGTAATGTATAGGGAATCCCAGCACTATTTGTCCTTAATCCGGTTTCCAACTTTTTGGGGTTTACTATAGTATAATATACCCCAAACCCTATTCTAATTAGTAAGGCCCCTACATTGACGGGAAGCGAGGGTTTGGCGTTTCCTTGCAGTAGCAGCGCGACGCCCAAGGATGCACTGCACCGTTGCGTTCGGGTATCTAGACGGCAGCAGATCCGGGTTTAGGGTTTAGGGTTTAGGGTTTAGGGTTTAGGGTTTAGGGTTTAGGGTTTAGTTGACATCGGTCATGTTCTGTCAGGCAATGCCCGGAAAGAAGCTTCGCAGTCTTGAAGAGCTCGAGAAGGCTGGGATCTTTCAATCTTTGCCCGCCCGCCTGTTCTGTGGCTTCTGCATGGGGGCCCCTAAACCCCAAACCCTAAACCCTAAACCCTAAACCCTTAACCGTGGGTGGGGGCGTGTTCAGCTTCCTCGGCGTGTTGCGAAGCCCACAAGCTCTGGCTCAGCGAGTTGGGAACTCCGGAACCCTTAGAATGCAATGTTACATAGGTCAGTATTCACTCAGTGTTTGAGCATATCCTCAGCATCAACATGTATGTCCACACGCATATATATATATATATATGCATGCATGAACACAAACGAACATACATAGATACAGAACTACGTAGACGCCCGTGTACACACAAACAAACACAGATACACATACATATACACATACATACAGACATACATACATACGTACATGCATATGTGATATGTAGATACATACGCACATACATACTACGTACATACATAGGTATATACACGTGTACCTGTATCTATGTATGCAAGCACATATGTACATATGCATGTCTGCACACACACACACACGTACATATAGATACATATATATGTATACATACGCGTGTGTGTGTGTACATGCGTGTGATATGTATATATATATATATATGTCTATATATATAACCCATGTATATGTATATGCATATATATGTATATAGATATATACGTATATATGTATATGCTGTATACGTTTATGTCTAATAGTATTTATACACATGTATACACATACGTACACATACATATAGTGTGTGTTTATGTATAAACGTACATCTATATAGAGACATACATACATACACACATATACAGACGAAGATATATATATATATATATATGTATACATACATATACACACACATGTATGTGTATGTTTACATGTTTATATATGCATACATGTACATAGGTGATATACATCTGTATATGCATATATGTATGTGTTTATGTAGATATGTCATATCTATACACGCATATGGGTATATTTGTATACATGCATGTATGTATGTATGTATGTACGTATGTATGTATGTATGTATGTATGTATGTATGTATGTTTGTTTGTATGTATGTATGCGTATGTATGCGTATGCATGCGTAGGTATGTATGTATGTATGTATGTATGTATGTATATATATATATATATGTATATATATGTATAGACACATGTATAGGGATATATTTATATACGTCTGTCTGTATGTATGTATGTATGTATGTATGTATGTATGTATGTATACATGTATGTATGTATGTATGTATGTATGTATGTATGTATGTACGTATGTATGTATGTTCCTATGTACATATGTGTATTTTTGTTTTGTATGTTTGATAACTCTGTATGTGTGCGCGCCCTCTAGCTCTGCGACAGTTGCCGTGGGAAGCATGTCAATGAGTTGTTAACGATATGGGAGTTTCCGAAAATTAGGGTACCGTATTTTGGGGTCCTCATAATAAGGGTCCTATTATTTAGGGTACTATATTAGGGTCCCCTATTTTCAGAAACCCCCATATGTTGGTTTAGCTCAAGCCTGCGAAGGAGTTCGAGATGAAGAAGAGTCAGGACCAGCTGAGTTCCGATACAGAAAACGGCCCTGGCTGAGGGTTTGGGGAAAGCGAAGTTTGAGAAACAGCTTCCCAAGCCTAAAGGCCTAAACTGGCTGTTGTTGGGAGCAGCAGTCGCCATTATGCATTCCCACAGTCTGTGGCGATGTAGCCGATATCTCGGGCAATGTTATCTCAGATTTGCGTGCACATCTAGTTGTCAGACTGCCTGGTCAGTGGAAGCAGGGAAGCCCTTGAATCAAGACTTTTAAATCCCTAAACCCTAAACCCTAAACCCTAAACGCCTGAACCCTAAACCCTAAATCAATTAAAGGTCATCTCACAGAGCCATTGTGTTCCCTGAGGCCAGACTCAGCTTCATGACTTGCTAGCTGCATGCCTCACCAATGGCATATGGGAGTTTCCGAAAATTAGGGGTACCTTATTTAGGGGTCCTCATAATAAGGATCCTGTACTATATTAGGGTCCCCTATTTTCGGAAACCCCCATATGAACCTCCTAGCTGAAGCCTTCTGTTGAAACATCTCTTGGGTTCCAAGTCTATCTAAACCCTAAACCCTAAACCCTAAACCCTAAACCCTAAACTCTTCGGGTTGACTTTCAGTGCTTATAGGATCTCAGCCTACCCCCGAATTTACAAAGCCTTCATCGCGCAGAGGATGCTCCCAATGAGTCCCGTCGCAGCCGCCGACGAGCCAAGAAAGCCAAGGCTAAGCAGGCCAGGTGGAATGCTCTAGACTCGTAGTAGTCGAGCAGATACCCTTCAACACTTTTGAATCTACATGATCCTACAACAGTGGCAAGGTCAACATGTTGGGGGGGGGGGGGGCGCCAGGGAAAATGCAAACCAAGAATGACAGTGATAGTATCACGTGTTAGAGCGGGAGATTGTTCGCTCTATGGTATTACTACCTCTACAGTTCATGTATGGCCGTTGCTCGTTGGCTCCTATGTTGCTTGATCATCGTGATGCAGAAGGTAGCAATACAGAACACGCAATCCTCGAAATGTGGCCAGCAACATCGCAGGAGAGGTCCTGCCATGGGGCCTGGGCTGTTGCACGCCCTTCTATGAGAGGTTTCTGACATTGGTTGGTTTATATGTTTTCTAGTAAGCCCTCCAGACTTCCCTACACCCGTCAATCTTTGGTAAAACCAACAAAGGAGAATTTCGAGCACCTTCGTATACTCACATAGCATAAAGAGGCACCCTTGTGAGCTCAAGAAGACGCATATTTTGCATGTGCGCATAGCGTAACTCTATAAGCACCAAAAACACAATATCAGGCCGATCACCAGAAATACCAATGCTCGCAACAAGAGCAGCAATATGACGACAGTACTTAGGAGTAATATGGTCAGTAATCGCTTGGTGGTGCTCGCACCGTGCGAATCTGGGCTTGCAAAGACCTTTCCGGCCTACTGAGGCAGGGAGGTAACGAAAGAAGCAGTAGAAACCATGATGCGACATGCTCGTATGCTGACGGGGAGCGTCTGTGCACGTCGGGGGACAGCAACCCGCCCTGGCGTGAAATGACAGGCATATTATGTGTGTGCACACATAAATATATGAATAAATAAGTAAGTATATAAGTGAACATATATAAATACAGAAATAAATAAATAAATAAGTGTGTATATATATACACATATATATATATATATATAAGTTTATGCGCACTGGATATTTGTACTCATGTTTTTTTCGTTTCGTGTTTGGATGCTTATCCAGCAGTGAGCTCATGGGCGTACGGGAGTCTGCAATTGCAGGTGAACAGAAGCTAATGAAGCGATTTTGTGCGTCGTAATCACAGTTTGTCGGCGTATAGGCGCGAGTTCCCGCGACGGACATGCGCCAGGAGGAAGCTACCCCTGTCGAGCCCGAGGCACCCAAAGGCCTGCGCCCCGGTTGGCTTTACGAATTGTTTGGGGGCAGTGCTGCTCGTCACCAGAACAGGGGTGGTGCATGTGGCGTAGTGGAGCATGGGAGGAACAACGAACGATAGTACATTCCATAGGAATAGATACATATGTCACCGAGCAACAAAATTCGAGACGGCGATGTAAGTCTACGGCAACAAGGAGACTGCTGATCCGATCGGTTTACAAAGTTTTATAAAGTTAAAGCACGAACATATGCAGTTAAGCACGAACACGATCGCTATTATCATCTCCATCACTACCACCATCATGCCCTTATGTCATCGTGATCACTGACAAGCTCATCACGCTGGTTACTTTCAGTCAAGGTAGCATAAAGTCGAGTTCGCAAAACGGATGATAGCGGCATTCATGATAGCATGTGTTTTCACCAGCATTGGCATGCTGGTATCTGTAGTCGCCATAGTGATCGTAGCAGACTGCGGTCCCGGTCTTAATGACCGTGCCTGCATAGGCCTCATAGTATTCATCGTATAATTAGGCCTCATAGTATTCATCGTAAGATGGTACCCAGAGACTCCAAAACCCCTTAATTAAGGAATATACCTTAAATCATATTAGGGATCCTATTATAATTTAAGGTATATTCCTTAATTAAGGGGTTGTGGAGTCTCTGGGTAGGTCTAATCATGAACCTTCGAGCACGGCCACAGAGTAGGACTTTGGAGGCCGCGGAGAAGAGGAGGAGAACAGACTTGAGCATGATATAGGGTCAGCATGATATAGGGGTTTCCGAAAATAAGGGGGACCTTATTTTGGGGTACTTTTTTCGGGTCCCCTATTTTCGGAAACCCCCATATAAGGTCCCCGATAGTTAGACTAGCAGTGTGTGGTATGTTATGCAGAAGCAAACACGAACGACCATAAGGGATAGTATCTGTGAAGAATGCTCCGCCAGTAGTTGCTAGTAAACTCGCTTTTCGACGTTGCTACGTTCACTTGCTTGTTTTTGGAACCTACTGGACTGTGCTTTGATTCAGCTGCCATGGGCATGAGGTTTGAATATAACCAGAAGTACAACTGATAATGCCAAGCATGTGCCCCGCGAGATCCTGAACAGTCATGCTGGATCACAAACTGCAGACATGAAGCAGTAAGAACAGCGCAGCAGCACTGATATTCCTTGTGACAAGTGGCCCGGCAAAAGAGTGAGAAAAAGCAAGTTGGAATACAGTGCTTTTCCGGTTTCTACGACGCAGACGACTCCTAAGGAATAGTAGCAGTCATGGCAGCAGCAATAAGACAGATGTTCGCTGTCGCAACTAGCTGCGTGCCCCCGAGGTCGCAAGAAGGACAATCGCGCGCCGAAATCCGTTGTGGCTGGGCTTGCGTTCATCGTGGGCGCTGGCGGTGTGCAGTCTCCGGGTTTAGGCTGTGGTACCCGCCGAGTTGTCTTGGACCGCCGGCTTCAACATTGCAGGTGTGGCATTGGTGTGTTGTTAAGAATATAATTATGGGACCTTAATAGAATAGGTTTGGGGGTATAGTATACCAAAATTCATAATAAGGAGCCCCCAAAACCCTATTCTAATTATGAAGGCCCCTGCATTACTCCTGTAGCGCTTCAGACCCAGGCCCCGCCGATGAACACGGAGGACATGACCGTGGCCATCAAGGCGATGTTGTCGAAGCCCCGGTGTGGCTGTGACTGGAGGCATGGGGCTTAAGGCTTTTTGGGGGTTTAGGGCTGGGTCTGGAAACGATAGCAAGAAGGATGTGGTAACGGTGATGATGTCTCACCATAGAACCCTAAACCCTAAACCCTAAACCCTAAACCCTCATACTCTCGATCATGATTGACGCTGTCGCCGCCGCTCCTTCTGACTCCTCCTGCAAGGGAACTTCGTGAAGCCAAAGTTTGGGCCTAGCTGCGGTTCCGGTTCTAACAGCTGAAAAGCCGGACTTTGTTTAGGGTTTAGGGTTTAGGGTTTAGGGGTTTAGGGGCGTAGGGTTTAGGGATTAGGGTTTGGGGGTTTAGGGGTTTAGGGGTTTAGGGTTTAGGGTTTGGGCCTTCAAAATCCTCGTGATTCGTCGTCTGGGATAGAAGGAGTTTTTGACGGGCATGTGGGCCGGCCCTCTTCGAAGAGCCAATGGACACTTGGGAGAACCCATGGAAGGTTAAATAATCCGAATGCGAGGCGAAACGATATTCCGACGGTAGCACGGAGGAGAAGGGCCCGCAAGAAAACCCGAAGCATCGAAGCCTGAACCCTCAAATCCTCAACCTCAGAACCTCTCTAGAGAACATGCCGAACCCTAAACCCTAAACCCTGAACCCCCCTAAACCCTAAACCGCCTAAACCTTAAACCCTAAACCCCCTAAACTCTAAACCTTAAACCCTAAACCCCCTAAACCCCCTGAACCCTTCGCCCTCCTACAAACAGCTCTCAGCATCCCTAAACCCTAACCCCTAAACTCTAAGCCCTAAACCCTAAACCCTAAACCCTAAACCCTAAACCCTAAACCCTAAACCCTAAACCCTCAACCCCTAAACCCCAAACCGAGAGTTTCCACAGCTCGCGCCCGGCCCAAGGCGTGGGCCGACTCCCAAGAGCCAGGCCTCGGCGACTCCCTGTCGAGACCTTTAGGGTTCTTCGGGTTTAGGGTTTAGGGTTTTAGGGAGTAGGGTTTTAGGGTTCTTCGGGTTTAGGGTTTAGGGTTTTAGGGTTCTTCGGGTTTAGGGTTTAGGGTTTTAGGGAGTAGGGTTTTAGGGCTTTAGGGTTTTAGGGTTTTAGGGCTTTAGGGCTTTAGGGCTTTAGGGTGTACGGTTTTAGGGTTTTAGGGCTTTAGGGTTTAGGGTTTTAGGGCTTTAGGGTTTAGGGCTTTAGGGCTTTAGGGTTAATTAAGGGTTTAGCGTTTTGAGGAGGGTTTAGTAAAGGGGTGTAGGGTTTAGGAGTTACAGGAAGGTCCAGGGTTCAGGGTGTAGGGTCACGTAGAAGCCGGAAAAACTACCAGAATGGGGGGTTCCGACTAAAGCCATGGCATGACAGTTACGAACACTATTCCATAGGGTTCCTATGCAAGGTCCTATGTCCTATGATAATGTCATTCTAGTAGAATGTACTCCCAGGCCATGTTCAAGCGACTCGACGTGATGTATCACATCCCTAGGCCTAGAGCTTTGCCCGCCCTAAGTGCTAAAACCTTCAAGGGCGCTAATAATATAGGGGCCTTAATAATTAGAATAGGGTTTTTGGGTATATGGTACTATAAGTATAATAAGGAAGCCGCAAAATAGTATAGGTAATTATTCAGGCCCCTACATTAAGCATCAAAAAGCCCGTTTTGGTTGCAGCTCTTGGGGCGCGCCTGCTCTTGGGGACTGATGGGGTCTAGATGCATCTAAGTCGGTTTAGGGTTTAGGGTGTAGGGTTCCGGGTTTAGGGTTTATGGTTTAGGGTTTAGGGTTTGATCATCTAAGCACGGCTTTGAAGACTCCAGTTACTCCGGTTTCAGATCCTCGACTTCCCATGACTCCCTGTACTAGATTATAGAAGCCTAAATAATTACCTATACTTATTTAGGGGGGTTCCTTACTACATGAATACTACAAAGGAGCTCAAAACCCCATTCGAATTATTAAGGCCACTACATTACCTATCCTCGCCACGAGAACCTGCCTCCACGGCGTTGAGAGTCTGTCCACCAGCCTCATTTGCAATGCCTCCTTAGCTACCAATACTCTTTCTTGAGGTTCCTCGTCATATTTAGATAGCAATATACCCAGAGACTCCAATACCCCTTAACTAAGGAATATACCTTAAATCATATTAGGGATCCTACTATAATTTAGGGTAGATTCCTTAATTCAGGGATATTGGAGTCTCTGGGTACCCAAAAGCCCTACTCTCCTATGAAGGCCCGTCTACTACCCTCCGATCCTAGGCTCCGTATCCCAGAAAAACCTTACTTCCTGGAGCCTTAGACCAGACCCTAAACCCTCTCAATCCTAAGCCCTAAGCCCCTAAACCCTAAACCCTAATATAGGGGCCTTAAGAATTAGAATAGGGTTTGGGGGTGTTTTGTACTAAAATTATAATAAAGAGCCCCCAAAACTTCAAAACCCTATTCTAATTATCAAGCCCCCTACATTAAACCCCCTAAACGACACCCCTGAACCATGAGGAGGATCCCTTTGAACTTCAGCATAGGGGTCGCTTTGCCGGGATTTCGTCAGGTGCCCGTGCATGCGGCCTACGATCCTGGCGCGCTGCTTAGTTCGACTGCGCGGCTGTTGGATCATCCTCAACCCTAAGATTTAAAACCCAAAGCCGTTTTGGGCATATGAGGCTGTGGGCTAGGCTTCATTTGAGAGCTTCTTTTTGCTTAATTTGTGTTTGATACCTTACCTCTGAGCCTGGTGTTCCATCAGGTGCAATCCCCATGGCCTACACCGCACCCTGGTCGGATCCTTATTTCGCGAAGATGGTCGGGGCAGGATTTTGGGGTATCGTTTCATACGAGGATAGTAAGGACCCCCCCCCACAATAACTACTACTACTACTACTA
>CAJNDV010031140.1:32827-49884 GCA_905221635.1 Symbiodinium sp. CCMP2456 | reverse complement strand
GGGGGGGGGGGGGGGGGGGGGTGGCCAACCCCTTACTATTTAGATGCTCGGATCAGTGAGTAGACATGAGAAAAGCATCAAATGGGGAAGACGGATTTTATTCGAGCATCTGATCCTCCAAGTGATTCCCGCATGGCACTTCTCCCTGACGTGCTGCCTTCCCGATAAACAAGTCCCTTCGACGTCTACCTATCCAAGTTTAGGGTTTGGGGTTAGGGCCAACAGTAGGGGGTTACCTGACATGTCAAGCCTTCAAATGCTGGATATTGGGATGAGCAGATGCAAAAGAATCCACTAGCAACAGTGGCTTTTGACCCAGACTGCTTGAAGGAGGCGATCGCGAATGTCAGCCAAAGACCCAAGTGCGAAATGGCCTTTCAATAAGTCTTGTATACACACCAGCAGGTTTACGTAAGATTTAGGGTCACCTGCCAACTGCCACACTCTGGTGCAAGAAGCTCGCAAGCATGCGGGTGCCGACCATGTGCCCGACTTCACGGTGTACTGTGGGCCTGGAGAGCAGTCAGAATGAAACGACTGCATGCCTGTAAACCTCAACCCCCAAAAAGCCCCATGTAGCGTGCTATGCATGGGTTGGTTCGGGGGCATCGGGGGCTCTCATTGCACTCACATTGCACAGCCGCCCCCGTCCGACTGCATCGACAGCGGCCGTAGGCCTCGAATCACGAACCCTCATCTTCATGCTTGAACCCTGGAGCCAGAAGCTGGAAGGATCATGAAGGATCTAGAAACACAATCTGAACACAGACCGGTCATAACCGCGCCCCTTAGTCTCAACCTCAACGTTCAATTTTTAAGTTAGCGGCACGTGTGCCGGCAATGGTGCTGGTGCTCCTGCTGCTGTGTATATTTGTTGATTAGCTTCATCCGCTTTTGTCGTGGATACCTCTCCACCTTCCCTTTTTCTCACGCCAGACACATGTGTGAACACACAGGCATGCCTACCTACCTGCCCACCTACCTCTGAAACACATACATACACACTTACATACATACTCAAGTAAGTACGATCTTTCATGCACAAAAACTCACAAAACGCATATATTATCTGCAACCATGCATTCATGCTGACAGTGGGGATTTTATACACGACCTACATTCTTACATACGAACCTCCCTGCCGACCGACCGACCGGCCGACCCAAAGCCGAGGCACAACCTCGGCCTGAAAAGCTGAGTTCTGGGCGGCTGCTGTTGAAGTCTTTTAGGGGTTTAGGGTTTTAGGGTTTAAGGGTTTAGGGTTTAGGGTTTAGGGGCTAATGAGGTCTTTCGACGACGACTCAAACGATATCAAAAGCAACTCCGCAGATTTGGAGAGTTAGGCTGAGGCGCTTGGTGGACTGCAGAACAAAACCGGTAACCAATACAAAGAACGGTGATCAATCTGCTGTTCGGTGGCGGTGGTGATGGTGGTGGTACTGGTGTTGTTGTTGTTGTTGCTGCTGCTGCTGCAGTTGCAGTTGCATTTGCAGCAGGTATTGGCGTTGGTATTGGTGTTGTTGTTGTTGTTGTTGCTGCTGCTGCTGCTGTTGGCCTTCGCGTTGGCGGATGTTTGGGCACTTTAAGCACCAGATGTCAGGCCGTCTCTGCCTGACTCTTTCTGTGAAGGATAGCTCTTTCCCTAGCCGTCACTCATATCGGGTCCCATAGACCAGTATCAAAGCTGAGCATAGGGCAAAGGCCCTCCGTAACCGCGCCAAGGCCTCAGCAAAGACATATCGACCGTATCGACATTATACCAAACGGACATGTATACATATGTACATATATATATATATATGTATATATACACACACTGTATATATATATATATATAGATAGGTAGTATAGAGCTTGCTGAGCTTGCTCTTTCAACGCTTCTTGCGCGGTGCTAACCTCCGGGTTTCAACAAGCAGAGTCTCCCAGAGGCCGATCACACTCTGCTGTTTCACAGGAACGAAGGGGGGCGATCTGGGAGGTAGGGAGTAGGGGGGGGGTCTTCTTGCAGCCGTATTACTTTCAAACCACCAAGGACAAGATGAGGAGGAAACTAAGCCAAATTCAGCAAATGAGGGGCTCAGTGCGTTGTCTGCGTCTCCGGACGTGCTTTCGATGTGCGGCAAAGGGATTTGGCTCTCCAGAACCTATCCAGTAGTTTGCGATAGCCGTGAACCCCAGATTCCAAACACATTGATTAGGTTAGCAATAATCATGGCAATAATAGAAATAACTAGCAATCGTACAAATAATCGTGATACGAACAGCAGTAAGAATAGTACTAGTAAGTGTCGGGAAGATTGGCCCGTTACAGTAATGCGGTTTATGAAGCCACCCTGCCCCGAATGGCCGCATAGCCACATGCTGTCTTGAGTGAAGTCTCCGGGCTTAAGGTTCGGAGTGAAGCTACCATGAACGTGTTCGCGCTTCGGCTTGCTGTTTATGGTCCCGGTGTTGGGTAATCCGTCCGGGTGTGCTTATGCTTCGGTTTCGAAACTTGGATCGTGACTAGCAGCTAGCATGAAAGAGGCTCGCGCATGAACTTCATGTGGTCTCGATCTTGGAACAAATACTAAATTGACTGCTGCACGAGTTCGGGTTCATTCAGCTTTCTTAATCACCTTAAAACCCGAAGCCTAACTAAAAGTTACTAAAATCGAGCATCCCAACTCCAAGCGTTCCTCGTCTTGATCCCCATGCCCTGATCCGCGCGAAGCACAAACCGATGGCCGAGACTTGGCCAAGTCCAAGTTTTCCCACAACTACGTGGTTTAGGGTTTAGGGTGTAGGTTGTAGGGTTTAGCTTTCCCGCAACTACGTAGTTTCAGCACTCACACTCGGACATGCCTCGCACGACTACGTAGTTGAGGGGTTTTACGGTTTCGAGCACCGCTGTCGAATTGTGCTGCCTGCAATACAATCCCGATATGCCAACTCGTGACACCTAGCTTGCTGGTAGGACCAATCTGGTCAGAGCTAGTTTTCAATGTCGCCCCGACAACCTGTGCAAGTCATCGGGGCTGCCACGGGTGAGTTTAACCTGCTCCGGCGCCTGAGCATGGATGCCATGAACTCAAGTGAACCCAGAGAGCCCAATACCCGTTAATTGAGGAATATGGCTTGAACTATAATTGGCTTGATATCATGATTTAGGCTATATACCTTAATTAAGGGCTATTGGGCTTTCTGGGAATGCTCGACACGTGAAATAGACGAGAAACGACCTCGGGCCTCCGAGCACCCTGTCTACTTAAGAGAGCCGCGAAGCCAGAGAATCCAAAAACAACTACATCCGCAAACCTCTTTGTGCATAACAATCAGGAGCTCTACAACCTTCCAGCCTTGGCCGTTACGAAACTGATGATTTGAGGAAAATGCAAAGATGCTGGGCTCTAGTTGGACCAAGATGTTGTACATGTTTGGGCTCCAGTATTTGAAGGCCCTGGGCTTTTCTTGCAGTCTTGGCCGAATGCTGCATGCGTCCAAACCCATAGGAATCCGATCAATCAGAACAGGAATTGGGCGAAAGTAGGCGGGCCTCCGTCTTTGCAAGGGGCTAAAGGAGGGACCCTTAAGGGACCCTCGGGGTTATGTGGATTAGGGGTCCCTTCTAGGGGTCCCTCCTATTGTCCCTTAAGTTTGCAAGGGGCACGACAAGAGCTATCCACAACCTCCCCGAATCGTACAGAAGAGCTCACACGCTACAGATAGCTCTCCGAAGGCTGGCGCTCCTCGCACCTCAGGGTTTAATGTAGGGGCCTAAACAATCAGAATAGGGTTTTCGGGGTTCCTTATCATGATCATAGTATAGGAAACCACCCCAAACCCTATTCTAATTTCTTAAGGCCCTACATTAGGTCTCTGGGGCCGGGCTAAGGGTTTGGGTTTGAGTTTGTTTTTGCCTCCATGGTTTGGGCTTTAGGGTTTAAGGTTTAGGGCACCCCCACCCAACGAGGTGCCCGCCGTCTGCTCCAGCTCGACAATGGTCACCGGAGAGCCTCGCTTTGGTCTGCTGGCAGCAGCTAGGGCTGCTGCTGGGTTTAGGGTCTAATGTAGGGGCACTGAGGATTAGAATAGGGCTTTGGGGGCTCCTTATTATCATTATAGCATAATAGACCCCCAAACCCCTATTCAAATTATTTGGGCCCCTTTATTATGGTTTGGGGTTTCAGGCTTAGGGTTGGGGGTTTCGACTCACACTGGTATAGGGCTTGCAGGCATTGCGGTTTATGATACTCATGCACATCTGCGCTGCTACTACTACTACTACTACTACTACTACTACTACTTCTACTACTTCTTCTACTACTACTACTACTACTACTACTACTGCTACACCACCACCACCACCACCACCACCACGATTACTACTACTACTACTACTACTACTACTACTACCACGACGACGACGACGACGACGACCTCTGCTACGACGATGACGCCGACTGCTACTGCAAATGCTACGAGTACGACTGCGACAATGACGACGCCGACTACTGCGACTAAGTTAAATATCGCGCGGCTGAACGACGATTCGCATGATGGCTTCCCTAGAACCTACAGAACTATGAGCTTGGCCAGAGAAAGCGTTGCAGAGCTGAAGCCTTCAACAAAAACCTCCAGGAAAACAGCCTTCAATGAGGTCGGGGGCCGCACCGTGGTAGAAGTGCCAGGTCTCATCTGTGTTGAGCCTCTGAAACCACAAAAGCCGGCCCAGGGCACATGGGGAGCAACATGCCAGCTCAGGAGAATTCAACCCTTGATCGATTCAGCGAGGAGCCTGCTTGCCGTATGGCAGAATTAAGTATTTGATTATGTCTAATGCAATGCTCGCCCAATGGTGCCTGTTCAAGCTACTTGCCTGTCCAGACTAGGACTGTGTCGCCACAAGTATTGGGACCTAGTGGCTCAACGGTTTAACCACAAAGCCTATCATGAAGTTGTATTTATTCTGCAAAGCTCCAGTCAGTAGCCTCAGCAGGCATGCCAGTTTAACTCGGTACTGTAGGACAAGCGGCAGCGCTTCTCGTGATCCGGGGCTGCGTCAGCTCGCTTATGCAGAGTCAGAACAACAGCTTCCAAACGCTTCACGACTACCACTGCATCACGAAATAACCATCAGAACCATCATTATTGAATCATGACTGACAGGGCTATCATCATAACCGCCGGTGTGACCCTGCTCACCGACACCACCACCGCCACCATCATCATCACCATCATCATCGTCATAATCATCATCAGCAGCATGAGGAACGACAACTTGACAGTATGCAGGTTGTGTAAGGCTTTGTGGAACGAGCGGTGCCTGTGCATCTTCGACATGTCGTCGCCTGGAGTCACCCGGATCTGTGAAGATCAAAGAGAAAACAAAAGCCGACGTGAGGTTCCAGCACAGGAATGCAGTTTGGGGTTGGGTGCAACAGTTTACCGGCTGCGGGGGGCAGCTCACGCTATGCTTCCTACTTGTGCCACCCAACTCAGCCCAGGCCCAAGCCCTGAGGTCAAAACCCTGAACTCTAGACTTCACTTGGCTTGAGATCTTACCCTATGCTTGCAGGGACCTTGTAATTAGGGCCCCTGGACATTTTAAGGACCCAATAATAAGGTCCCTGGGGAAACGCCTGAGCAATCTGATGCCAGTTTTTGCAGAGACACCCAGCCACGTACACCGGCAGGCCCCGAGCCAAGTAATACAGGGGCCTTAATAATTAGAATAGGGCTTTGCGGGCCCACTGTACTATATTTGTAATAAGGAACCACCAAGATAGTATTGTCAATTATTTAAGCCCCTATATTGAACTCGAAAGCTTTATCCCAGCCGGTTGCCACCAGAAAGCCCCGACCGCAGCTCTAGCAGGAAGCCCAGAGGCAACATCCCCTACCCCCAACGCTGCGAATTTCTCAGGCTGTTTGACTCGTCTCCTTGAACTTGGTGACTTAGAATTACAAACATTCAGCTTAGTGGTCAAGAACATGGAAAAACAGCTTCGGAACAGCAACCAGCACTAAAGTCGCCATCCCCCCGCTGAGCTTTAACGCGATATCCTGCTTGGGACCAGCACTTCCCGAACCGATTGCAATCGATGGCAAATCCTTGAAATAGTCCCCAGGCGCCAAACTTTCAATGCAGCTGAGGATACTGAGGCCGTAGGCTGACTTGGGACTTTGGGTCGCAGAAGGGTCATTCCAAACTGTGTAATCCCTTCAAACCCTGCGTGCTAAAATCACAGGTTTGGTGGGTTTTTGTGGCCTGTTACTCCTGGAGAGACGATCAGCGAACTTCCGAAGTCGGCATGCTGTCTACTGGCCCGAGGATCAGAATGCAGGACTTCAGGCTCAGCCCGTTTGGGGCCCAGACAACCCCAAGCCACATTTTCTACATCCCAAGATAGATGACGCCAGACTTTCCAAAATCCTTTCATGAAGGAAAATACCTGAAATAATATTAGGGATCCTACTATGCCTCTAAAGTTTTTTCCTTCATTGCAAGGGATAGTAGGAAGCTCTGGGCCCCTGTCTTCCCTACACCCGACACTCTTCTCAGAGCTCGGCGCGACATCAAGTAGAGAATGGCGCTGAGGCCTCGCCCGGCGCCTGCCGGACCCTGCCCAGGGCGGTGGTATTTATGTCTAGGGTTTTAAGGTTAAGGGTTTAGGGCTTCTGGTTTTACGGTTAAGGGTTTAGGGCTTAGGGTTTAGGGTTCAGGGTTTAGAGTCGCACACAGCAGGCAAGGCTCCACATATGTCCTTCACGCGAGATGTTTAGGGTTTAGGGCTGAGGGTTTTCCACACGGGTCCACCGAGTTTGGGCTTGAAGTCTTTTGCATTTTGCATTGACCAAGGCTTGTTCAGCAAGAAGTCTTCAAAAAGTCTGACCTGTTACCACGCTTGGGGTGTATGTTGACGCTTCATGACTGGCATTAAGTCGCAATGACAACTATGAGTGATAACCACACTTGAAGTACCTGACACTGTACTATATGACGATATCACACAAACACTAGTCTAACTACGTAAGCCTCTTCTGCTTCAGCTTTTCAAACGCAATGGCCTGGATCTCGGCATCGGAGTAGTGCGTGCGGCGGAAGTATCCGCCTTCGGGTTTGGAGGTTTAAGTTAACGCGCCTCGTTTGGGGTTTATATAGGGGTCTTGGACCCAAAAGACACAAGAAAGGCTTCCATGGACAAGCATTAACACTGCTGGCTGTCAGAAAAGTGTTTACAAGCTGGCTCCTGAACACCCTACTGTACTCCCACCAGGTTCGGATGAGACTGTTGGATCGAGGTTGTCTTTTCCGGATCGAGAGAAGTCAAAGACGCTTACGAAGAATCCATGCTGAGAAACACAGCATTCCGACAAGATCATACCTTCGAAGTCCCGAAGCTCGAAGAGCAGGTCCCCTAACATCTTAAAGCCCTAAACCCTAAACCCCAAACTTAGCAAACTTTTCCTGGAGTTATTATATTTCACTATACTATGAAATATTGGGCTGCCTTATACTATATTATATTATGGTATCTCACATTACATTATGATACATTATACGATATCACAGTATTTTTATACCATAATTTTATCATGTTATATTATCTTACATTACATTATGTTACAGGTTTAGGGTTTAGGGTTTAGGGAACATGTTTTGTTGCTGGATAGCGGTAGCGATTCCGGGCCCGGCGCCTTCTGGAACCAGGGGCTCCAGGTCGAATCTTCTCGCCAACTCTTGCACCTCGGTGGCATCTTAGGGCTTAGGGTTGAGGGTTTAGGGTCTAGGTTTAAGGTTTAGGGCTTAGGTTGAAGGTTTAGGGTCTAGGTTTAAGGTTTAGGGCTTAGGTTGAGGGTCTAGGGTCTAGGTTGAGGGTATAGGGTTTAGGTTGAGGGTTTAGGGTCTAGGTTGAGGGTATAGGGTTTAGGGTTGAGGGTCTAGGGTCTAGGTTGAGGGTATAGGGTTTAGTAATAGGGCTTAGGGTTGCTTGGGGGTTTACACTCTCATCACTCGGACTTGGCGGGCTTTAGGTTTGTTTCCCTCCTGGTGAGGGATTGGGCCATACCAAGTACCATTGCTATGTTGGGGATCCGGGATTCCGTATTTTAGTTATAGTGTACTAAACCCCAGAGCCCTATTCTAGGATTTGGGGTTTAGCCCCGACGGTTTGGGCCTGAAAGCGTTAGTAGGGCCTGCTGGACCTTGACCAGAAACTCCCAACCAACCTTACTTAAAGGCCGGTCAAGCTCAGGATCAGGGATACACCTGCCTGGCTGAGAAGATGCCCGCATTGGCGCATTCAAGGACCCTTGTCACCTGTCCTACACTGAACCCTAAATGTCCCTCAATACATCCGACACCCTAAAGCCCGAAGATGTCCGACACACTTGCTTGGCATCTGGACCGGTGCAATCAGGACGCCCTACACCCTAATGCAGGGACCTAGATAATTACCTATACTATGTTGGGGTTCCGTATTGTAATTATAGTATAATGGCCCCCAAAACCCTATTCGAATTAGTAAGGCCCCTATATTAGAAGCCCCGGGGCCGCGAACCCCTGGCCATGGTAGACCTTAGTCCCTGGCTTCATCTAAAGCGTCGGCTCCTCCGGCCATGTCTTCCGGCTCGAAGCGCCGCCAAAAGCTAGAAGATCGCAGGTCGCAACAAGCAAAAGAGATGCAATATGGATGTATGCATGACGCTAAAACTGCCAAGAGTATATATATATATATGTATATATATATATATACATACACATGTCTCTCTCTCTCCCGATATATACATATATACATCTGCACACGGACGTGTATGGCTATATTCGTGTATGTGTACGCAAACATACATATACATACATATGACATAAGTATGGAAATGCCAGGTTCACTGCATTAAAGCCTTAAATACATGTGCTTCATGATCTTGCACCTGACTTCTTTGACACATGCATGCATTCGTGCGTGCACACAAACACACACACACACAACACAGCAACAATTGCATACAGACTGCCTCCAATCTACGCATACACATACGCCAAACTCTGAGTAGTGGTGCATGTGTGCACATGGTGGCCATGGGTTCCTAGTCTTAGAACATCTGTGCTTGCCGGCCCACCGTCGGCTTCGGTATTTCGATACGGCCACGGCTGATCATGACACCACAAGACCCCTTGCTGCATCTTGGACCCTGTAAGCCTGTAAGAACTGTGGAGGGAAGGAAAAGCGACTTGTTTTGGGAGCCCTGGTCTGATCAACACTGTCGAAAGTATCTGCCTGCACCTTGAAAGGCAACCTAGTATGCAAAAGAGCTTCCTTGTCGCGGATGCATGGAACGAGTCTAACAGGAGGTAGAGGAAGTCGGAGTACAGGCTTGGTGTGATGTACGTCTTTGGAGAGTTAAGACCCTGGCGCCCTGACCTGCTGAAGGTTTAAGAAAACGACACCAGCAAAGAAGGCCCGGGGTGAGGGTTACAGCGCCGATAATCATCGGTCATGAAGTGGGCAGTGGGGGTTTCAGACTTCGGGATTTAGGCCGCAAACACCCCAAACCCTAAACCTTGGGGTTTTGAAGGCTTGATGATTAGAATATTGTTTTTGTTGGTGTGAGTTTTGTCAAACATGGGGCGGCGATGGAGTATTCATATCCACAATGGCTATATATATATATATATACATATATATATATATATAGCCAGAGAGAGAGAGAGAGAGAGAGAGAGAGAGATCCACAGCTAAGTTTACAGGCCCGGAAGCTTGAATCCTTGACTTGGTGACCCAGGGGATAGGGGTTGAGGGTTCAGGTCGTAGGTAGACTTGTCAGAGCCCTAGTTCGAGTTGTCCTGCGCATGGCCCTATCGATGACCTACCCCTGAAGGAGGGAGTAGGAGTTTGAGAGAAGCCCCCTGCAATGCATGCGGCCTTTTCCGAGAGCTATGTCTCAGCCTACGGATCGGTTCTGGGTCTTTGGTGTCCTAAGGCTATGGGCCCTTAACGTCACCTTGGGCCTCATCGAAGCCTGGCCAAGCAAACAACATAAATACATGCGTACATACATACATGCATACATACATGCATACGTACATGTATAGATACGTACAGGCATACTTGCAAACTTTCTGACAAACATTGTGACAAACATACCTAGCTACCTAGCCACCCACCCACATAGCTACCTAGCACCCAGCTACCGAGCTACCTACCTGCGTGCCGGCCTACCTACCTACCTACCTACCTACCTACCTACTTACCTACCTACCTACCGACCTACCTACCTACCTACCTACCTACCTACCTACCTATGTACATACATACGCAGGTACGTACACACACACATACATGCATGCATGCATGCATGCATGCATGCACGGGGACATGCATACATGCAGCCACACATATGTACATACATACTGGCACTGCATGCAACCATGCATGGATACACACATGCATGCACACATGCCTTGCATGACATTGCGCTGCCACACATAGCACTACATCACCGTGCAGTACTGTACCGTACAGTGCAGTATGGCACAGTGGTAAACAAGCTTGCGTATGTATGTTCTGTAGGATTGCAAGTATGTCTGTATGAAACAGCGCGCGCGAATCCACGTCGTATGGCATGCGTGTCTGCGCGCGCCTTGGATGCATAATTACCGCAGTCTTCTTGTAGCACATGCTCTGCCAACTATAAGGCCAGGTCGGAGACGCACCAGTGCGGGTCTGTTGCAGGCGGGCCAGCAATGAATTCCTGCTACCTACAAAGGAGGATAGGCTCCCCCCGAATCGTAGAATAATAAACACGGAAAATGATCAACAATAGTACTGGGCTGCAACAACTGGAACAGGATTTTAGGGATTCTGAGCCACATGAAACCGGGAACCTAGAAAAAACATATATAATCCCAAATAGTCTAGGTGGAAGCCTTGCATCCAGCGAGCACGCTGAATATCTGCCTCCTGACTTGCTGTGGGAGCATTTCTTGGCTTAGGGTTTTGGTCACGGCATCGGAGATTTCGGTCCGCAAGCTGAAGAAGCCCTATCATCCCAGCTGCATTCCGCGCAGCCCCCACTGCAAGTATGCAGCTACTACTGCACACTAACTGGGGAGGGTATTATAGGGGGCAATAATTAGAATAGGGTTTTGGAGTATATTACACTATAACTATTTTAAAAAGGAGCCCTTGAAATAGTATTGGTAATTATTTAGGCCCCTACATTAGGACGCTGGATGCATCGACGTGGCTGGGAAACCCTCACCCGACCGCCTCAAGATGCCGCTGGGCCTGGGAACCACACGACGAGCTACTTTTTTTGCGCCAGCTCCTCTAACATAGGGGCCTTTATAATGCCAAGACTATTAATTAGGGTTCCTTCGAATACCTCTGGTATATCATGCACTTGAAACTACCCATGAACCTCCAAGTACCGAAGCCCAGCAGTCTACTTGGAGGTTCATGGGTAGTTATAAGTGAGGTTATAAGTAAGGTAACTATACTTATAACCCATATTAGGGGACTTATAACCCCACTTCTAACTACCCCTAAACCCGAAACCCTAAACCCTACAGAACCCTTTAAAGGAACCCCATAAACCCTACTTATACTCTTATAACTACCCATGAACCTCCAAGTATTGGGCTACCACCGGCCAGGAGCTCCGTGGCTTCAGCGGCAGCTCGAGGGCCGAGTGCGCGCTTGCGCCAGCATCTCACTTTGCGGCCTGGCCGTAACATGGCGTCCCGTTCTGTGCGAAATCCAAAGGGTCCAAAGTACCTATATGGTAGAATGTAGGGTTTCTATAGTAGGAATTGTTACTATGATTTGGGAAAGTATCCCCCATAACAGAACCTAGGACCCTTTGGGAAAAGCAGCTTTAGAGTTCAGAGTCTGGCTCTTGGGGCTGGAAAAGGTGCGCAAACGGGGTAAAGACAGATTTTTTGAAAAGCTCAACTTCTCCGGGAACGCTTGAGTTAAGTTAAGTTGCCGTCGTTGTGGTCATACTAGCAGCGGTGGCCGTCGAAGTATTCTCATGATCGTAGTGTTCGTCGTCGTTCTTCGTCATCAGCAGCAACAGCAGTAGGTGCCAGGGGTGAAGCTAAGGATCTTCGAGTGTCTTGTTTGAAGAATACGCTTCGTGGTTAAGGGTCCCAGAACTGCCGGACAGAATCCAAAAAACAACGGAGACAATAAGAAGCGCCTGGTATGGACACTGACGGCACGAAAGCTCTAAAGGCGGTAACGAGAGACCTGCTTTGTTGCTTTATTCTTCTTTGGGGAGTTTCCAATTTCAGCTGAGGGATGGCGCTTGACCGGCTCATTCCCAAATTTGTAGGATCTAAGGAACTCCGGTAACCAATAAGGATGAAGCTTGATCTGAGGGTTTGAGGTTGAAGACTCATGAAAAGCCTGCTGCCCATCCCTCTCTGCACCTTGCGCGCATCTTCTTCCCGCTTCTCTCGGTTGACACGCCTCATCGTTGATAGGTGACAGCATGTGCAAAACACAAGTCAAAGAGCTCAAGCATTTCAACTGCAAGTGGCTGCAAGTGCTACACCGGAGGTCCTGTGAAGCCTAAGCCCTCCACGCGCTGAACCCCTCTAAACCCCAAGCCCTGAACAAGTGATCCAAGTCCGGCACATAGCATCGCGTAGACCGGCGCGGTCTTCGTCGCTGGCATTTTTGTACATGTCGGCCAAGAGCTCCTCTCAGCGGTTCGGGTTTGGGGCTTGTCATATGGGTAGTTCTCTAAGTTAGGGTCTCTTCTTAGGTCCGGCAGCCTGGAAAAAAGGACCCTGAAAGGGATTCTCTTTAGAGAACTACCCATATGTGTCTTCCAGTATGTATGTGTTTGGGGGCTTTAGGAAAGTCTAAATAATCCCACGAACTTTCGCTGATTCTTACATTGAGAACCCAGCCAAGACGTTTTGGCTTACATGTGATCCTGAAGGTATCGTGACAACCACATCTGGGGAAAAGGCGAGCGAATCAACAGACTGACCCTCATTGAGCCCCACAGCGTCTTGCACATTGAAAAACGGATTGCTTGTCGAAAAGGAACATACCATACTGCCCATAGTTAAGGTATTTTAGGTAATCAAGGAAATTCTCCGCCAGCAGTACCAGAGCCTACTTCGTGAGGCCTTCGATTCAACTCCACTAGCTAGAGTAGGTTGCAGCGCGCTCAGGCTTACAGTTTGCCTTTGGTTGCATAAGCCCCAGTAAATTATGACAGATCCCTACCTCCTCCAGGGCATTTGCTCTTGCGTTCAAGGACCAGGGTTTAGCTTCTCCGGACGACGTGTTTAGATACTAACTCTACGGGCTTGCCCTACAGAAACCCTACAGTGCCCCAGAAAGGTTCCACACCCTAAACCCTAAACCCTAAACCCTAAACCGTCTTGTCCTCGGTCGTTGCGCCCTTGAGGTCTCCGTGCTGGATACCTCTGGTTTGCAATTGGCTCCCAAACTTCCGAGCACTGAACCCCAAATCCTGCGTCCCAGAAGACCTAGTAATCTCAGGAGGATGTTGGGATATGCTTTTCTGCTTCCATGTCACATGCTCTTCAGGTACTTCTGTGAAAAAAACAACGTAGTTTTACAGCGAACAAGAATCACTATGGCGTTCTTCTAAGGGCGAAGGCATGAGTGAATTGAACAGTATGTGGACAATAACAACAGTACGCGACAAGGAGGATATAATACACACAAAGACACTTTTCGAACATACGTTCTAGAGCCCCTTATCTTCGAGACCTCCATCACGGGCTGATTTCACGCACATGGACCCCGCCACCGAAAGTAAGCCGGCGGCGATATTCTCGCTTCCGCTGGTACCTCCGGGATCAGTTCGACACGAGATTCAAGGAACCAATGTTCCTATAGAAACAGGATATGACCCCTGGTCCATTTGCCTTTTATTCTAAGCTATCCTGGATACTCTAGCTAGCCTAAATTCAACAGCTGAGACAAGCAACAAAACATGAGATTTCCAGGCCTTGCCTCGAGACCTAAAGTGTGAGTCATGCTGACACCCAAAAGAATAAGGACCGGTTTAGGGTTTGGGGTTTAGCGTTCAGGATTTAAACCTCTAGACTGCATACTACTTTTCGAGCTCCAATCTGAAAATGCCCCTCCCTGCAGCTTCGCCTGTCTTTCTCATCAGTCAAGTCTGACCAGCCTCGAGTGCAATCCGATCATCCCTATGCTAATCGTGAAAACAGAGGGAGCCACCCACCGCTGGGTGGTGGTGGTGGTGGTGGTGGTGGTGGTGGTGGTGGTGGTGGGTGGTGGTGGTGTTGGTGGTGGTGGTGTTGGTGGGTGGTGGTGGTCTTGGTGGTGGTGGTGGTGGTGGTGGGTGGTGGTGGTGGCGGTCGTAGTAGTAGTAATAGTAGTAGTAGTAGTAGTAGTAGTAGTAGCAGAAGTAGAAGTAGTAGCAGTAGCAGCAGCAGCAGCAGCAGCAGCGGCAGCAGGAGGAGGAGGAGGAGTAGTAGTAGTAGAAGTAGTTGTAGTTGTAGTGTAGTAGTAGTAGTAGTAGTAGTAGTAGTAGTAGTAGTAGGACAGTTACCCACGTGTGATTAGCAACAACAGCGCTGACTAGCCTGTCGAGTCGGCGCCTCTACAACCATAGGCATGATCGTCATCATACCCTCCAAGACAATAGCGATAATTACTGCCATGAGCTTCTTCGTGGTACCAGGCGATCGAAGCATTCACACCAATAGCTGCCCACATCCTAAGCCCCTAGAGCATCAACCCTACACCCCCAACCTTGCACCCAGAGTGCTAAAGTAGGGACCGCAAGTTGAGAGTAGTGCCTACTTTGTAGGAGGGGATACATTAGGGAACCCGTAAAGGCTACCCAGATATATTATGCCCAAGCGCCGTTAGTAATGTCATGCAGCCCAGCAAGGTGGAGGCATTGATGAGCTCGGCCAAGGCGGAGGCCAGAAGGCATTGAGGTCATGTCGGATTTGGCGTGTGCTTGGAGGTTCACGAGCGAGCACGACTGCAGTTATAAGTCGGATAACGAAACTTATAACCCAAAGTAAGGGTTTAGAACTTAGGAAGGGTTATGGGTTGCTTCAAATTCGGGGTCGTGAAACGGGGATTTGGTCTACCTGATCCTGCCAGGCAGGGCAGTCGGCCCCTAAGAACGGTTGAGGATTGGGGTCATGTATACTAGGACCACAAGGCCGGTTTTGAAGGGGTCTTGGCAGCAGCTTCGCGTCACACCACAAGACGGGTTTAGGGTTTAGGTTTAGGGTCGTAGCACATGCTGCATCTGATTGCAGCCGATAGATGCTAAGCTTATACGCCCTGCCCCCGGTGGTTGTAAACGTCCTGAAGCAGTTCATCTATAGAAGTCTGGGCCGACATCACGTATGTGGGCTTTCATCAGGCCGAAGTTATACCTATAATTACACACACACACACATATATATATATAGATATATCTAAACATATGTATACATATATATATATATATATATATGTATACACACATATATATATATATATATATATATACATATACACCGTTTTTCAAGCAAAGAGTTTCTAGGAACCCTTACAGGAACCCATATAATTATATGAGCCTGTCTAAGAATACGCAGCTTCCGCAAGGCACTGGGCGCGTCACTGCCGTCACTACATGGTGCTTGGGATGACGATGCCCGGGCGTCCGCAGCCCCTCGGAGCTGCGCAAGTCTTATTTTGGGTTTAGGGGTTGGGGTTTGGGGTTTAGGGTTTAGGGGTTTAGGGTTTAGGGTTTAGGGTTTAGGGTTTAGGGTGTTGGGTAATGTGGGTTTGAGGGTTGCCGTAAGGGGATGATAGGACTTTGCAGGCGAGGGGTTGGGGTTCTGTGTTCAGGGGTTGGCGGGGGTTAGAGTTGGGTTTAGGGTTTAGGGTTTAGGGTTTAGGGTTTAGGGTTTAGGGTTTATAAGGTTTTGAACCCATAGAGCCTTCGTAAGAACCTACAGACTCTAAACCCAAACCCCAAAGTCCTACTGCAAAGCCTTTCTAAACTATCACCAAGATAGGGTTGGAGTGCAGGAGGCTAGTAGGTTCCAGCGGTCGAGGACACAGCAGTTCGTCCGATTGGCGATTAACCCTAAACCCTAAACCCTAAACCCTAAACCCTAAACCCCCAAACCCTAAACCCAATCTGCTCCGCCCTCGACCCTCTGAGCTGGTAGACCAAGATGAGAAGCAACTTAACCCTGAGGCTGTGTTGCTTCGGCCGACGCCCGATGGGCTGGCGTCCTGGCCCGTCCCAGCCTGGGCCCAAGCACCAGTGGGTAGGGGTTTGATTAGAGTCTAGAACTCGCAATCTGAAGTTCTTCATCCGAATCCCGGGAAAGCCTTGGAGGTTGCTTATAGCAGGAAGTGACCATGGACTCTCCCCGCGAATATCTAAGTCTCTAAACGGTCAATCCTAGCTCCAAACTCTCAGACCTCGAAAGATCCTGAACGATAGACGCCGAAAAAACCCCAAACCCCAAGCCCTAAACCCTAGACCCTAAGCCCTAATCCCTAAACACTAAGCCCTAAACCCTGAACCCTGAACTCGCTAAACCCTAAACCCTAAACCCTACCCAGGTCCTGGCTCCAGTGTTGGCAGATCTCGTGCGCCACGGTGCATCAGGCGGCAGCGACGAAGCCAAGCCCCTGAAGCCTTCCGTAAACTCGAGCTTCACACTCTAGAACCTGACGGTTTAGGGTTTAGGGTTTCTAGAACTTAACTGTAAGAGTACCACACTCGATTCATCCCAGGCGCCGGTTGCAGAGTTCTGAACCCCACTCCCTGGACAAGCAACAGCTTGGCTGAGGATTGAAGCATTGAGACTGGGGTTGATCGTTCTTTCCGGACAGAGGACGACGGAATTGGCAGTGTGAAATGTACGAATCAGGGTCAACTCGTTGACGATATGCTAACCTCTACCTAACCCCTAGAAAGCCCGTCTTTTGGTGGTTCCTGATGATGACTTCCGGAAAAATCCCCTGAAAAGAAAGATTATTTCCTGGTACAGCTTGAACGTAAAACCAGACAGTATACATATACATACATATATA
>CAJNDV010031139.1:28147-41850 GCA_905221635.1 Symbiodinium sp. CCMP2456 | reverse complement strand
CATGTATGTATGCACGTGCTTGTGTGTATGTCTAGACCGGGCCATAGGTAGGTAGGTAGGTAGGTAGGTAGGTAGGTAGGTAGGTAGGTAGGTAGGTAGGGAGGTAGGTAGGTAGGTAGGTAGGTAGGTAGGTAGGTAGGTAGGTAGGTAGGTAGGACACACGTGGTTGCGATGTGTATGTCTGTGGTTGTGTATGCATGTATGTATGTATGTATGTATGTATGTATGTATGTATGTATGTATATATGTATGCATGTATGTATGTCTGTGTTTTTTCGCCGGGCCATACGTACAGAGGCACATGTGTGTGTGCCCGTGTGATCCATTAGAAACGAAGTTCACGCGATCATACCACTTCCTTAACAGGACAGTACACACAGTTCCAGAGGTAGAAGAAAAGGAAACCCAGTCCTGTTCCAGAGGGGGGGGGGCGGGGGTTCTCCTTCCTCATCTGGACCATCCGTGTTGGAGAGTCACAGGGCCGCATGTGTGTGTGTGTGTGTGTGTGTGTTGGTCCATGTGCGTATGTCTACGCCGGGCCATACATATACCGGCACATGTGTGTGTGTGTGTGATATGTATGTGTGTGGTTGTGTGTATCTATACACCGGGGCCATACTTACACAGGCACATGTGCGTGTGTTTGTGCCCGTGTGATCCATTAGAAACGAAGATCGCACCATTTCCTTAACAGGACAGCACACACGGTTCCAGAAGAAAGGGAAGCCCAGTCCTGTTCCACAGGGGGGGGGGTGGGCGTGGGTTTATAATTGTATACAAACTGAACCATGGGAGGGAAGGGGGGGGGGCCGTCCGGGCGCAACCATATGTACACATGTCTACTTTTACATGTTTTACTGTAGATATGTATGTTTGCATGTGCGTAGGTAGGTAGGTAGGTAGGTAGGTAGGTAGGTAGGTAGGTAGGTAGGTAGGTAGGTAGGTAGGTAGGTAGGTAGGTAGGTGGGTAGGTGGGTAGGTTGGNNAGGTAGGTAGGTGGGTAGGTAGGTGGCCAGGTAGGCAGGTAGGTAGGTAGGTAGGTAGGTAGGTAGGTAGGTAGGTTGGTAGGTTGGTAGTATAGGTAGGGTGGTAGGTAGGTGGGTAGGTGGGTAGGTTGGTAGGTTGGTAGGTTGGTAGGTAGGTAGGCAGGAAGGTAGTAGCTAGGTAGGTAGGTAGGTAGGCAGGTAGGCAGGTAGGTAGGTAGGTCGGTAGGCAGGTAGGTCGGTAGGTAGGCAGGTAGAGGTAAGTATAGGTAGGGTAGGTAGGTAGGTAGGTAGGTACGTAGGTAGGTAGTCGGCAGTCAGCCTGGCAGGCAGGCAAGAACTGATTCCTGCAAGAGGCCGTGCCTAGCCAACCAGTGCTGCGTCAAAACTTCTGCAAACACGGCAACGTACTCGAAAGGCCTTGAAGGGGTTTAGGGCTACACGCCAAAACCCTCACTGACCAAGCCAAGTTCTTTCTGGGCCGTGGCTGGGAGCCAACGGGCCTCCAGGTCCTCCATACTGTCGCCAAACCTTGGTCAAACTGTGGGACTCGCTCCAACCCCGTGACACCATCCAGCGAGAAACCGGAGGACAAATAGCAGCAAGAATATTGACGACGCATCGCAGCGAACCATCGACAAAGAAGAGGTGTAGTAACGATGCAGTAGCAGCTCGCAGCCAAATCACAAGTCCAGATCCATCTCCTCCTCGGCCTCGACATCATGGGCTTCACACAGCCTCGCCATCTGGCCAGGGACACTTACCTCAGCTGGCTGGAGGCCCTGACCCTACGGAACTCCCTTGTTGCTTACGGGTTTCACCATCCTTTTCACAATGGCCTCGCTCGACCTCTGTCCTGACTTATGATTGGAAGGAGATCGGTTCTTAAGGGTCCAGGTCGGCACTTGGGCTCCCTGTAGAAAACCTAACTTGACTTAGCAGTAAATCCTAGATCCGCTGGCCCTTGCCTTGAACTTCAGCTCCTAAAGCTACAACCCTAACGACTTGTCAACCAACCCTTGGAGGCCCGAACTGCTTCAGAAACCAGCTGCCGCGTGTGCCAAGTGTTCGAGGCTGCCGGGCTGAAGAGGGAGGTCCTTGCACGGGAGCATATCAGATGTATTTAGGGTGGGGCGGAGTTAAGACCTCTCGACTAGCACACTCGCTCATGCAAGGCAGGCACATATTCGACTCAAAAAGTCTGACATGAAACTGAGAAGTTTGGCCGTGATTTTGCGCGAGGAGTTGTCACGGACCGGCCGATGTTTTTGTTCATTCGCCGGAGCTTCACGGCTTCATCCCCTGCAGATCCCTCATGGTCTACGACTCGAGCCTCAAGGTGGAGGTTGATGTAAGTCAGGCCTAGTTGCCCCGAGTCTTTAGACGTAACTCCCCGACAGACCGACGACCACCACTTCATACCTTGCTAACCCTTCCAGGAGCCTCGAATTCCTATGAAAGGTCTACTCCTCCGAAACTCTGAAGCAGTGCAGAGGTCCGAACCCTGTGCAAGGACCTGTTGCTGGCAAAAGGCTTATAATGGACGAAACATTCCAACCCGACGCCCAACATCCTATAGTAGTTGGACTTGTCGTGTTCGTGCGACCACAAAAGGCACACCAAGAGACACCCGGGGGGAGTCTCATCCCTGGACCAAAGTTCCTAAAGCCGAATCTCCTCACCTAGGAAAGATTAAGGTCTGGCTTAAAGGCGCTACTAACAGTTCTACTTGTAGGCGACAAGGGACTTCGAGAGGGCAACCCTGAGCCCAAAACCCAAAGCCCAGAACCTTAAACCCCAACCGCTAACCCCGAGTGGGATACCATGATTTTGTTGGGTTTAGGGTTTGGGGTTTAGGGTTTCCATACCATATGCCTCCAGGAGGAGCTCTGTCAGGTGACCCGTGCACTGAAAGTTGAAGATGGCGATGCAAGCCTGACGTGGCGTGCAATCTGTCACATATATGTATACGTACATAGTTTACAATACCTACAATGGTTAACACATGACTTATGATAGATCACGCGGTATCTAGCCCTTTGTCAATATTTATTCACGGGTTCACGAGAGAACTGGGCACGGCTTGCGAAGGGCAGTCGATTTGTTCCACGAGCTGCAGAGACTCCAACCGCCGTTTCACCGTCATCTTCACTCTTCAACGCCATTGATCTTTCGAGCATGGAGGCATCTGCGTTAAGTGTTTGGTGCGGGGCACGACGCGCCTTATAAACTCCTACCTGAGTCGCAAGGGTTTCAGGACATGTGTGCCGATGGGACGCAAAGCAATTCGGAGACCGTCTCTCTGCCGCGGGAACCTTGCAGCTCTCCCGACATGCTCTAATTATGTGTGTGTATATATATATATATATCATACTTACTTTTGATACTGATATTAGTATCATTATTACTACCATTATTAGAATTCTTCTTTTTTACTATTATCATTATTATGATTGAAATTATTATTGTTTTTGTGACTATTTTCTGCTTTTTCCTTTGCACAAGGCTGTCCTTGGAGCGAACCCCGCCCCCCCGGCGAACCACCGAAAAGGCCTCCGCCGCTTCAGCTGCAAGGTTCGCACCCTTCAAGACAATCTTCCGACATCCCTCGTCCTGCGAGGGAGGATGCACCATGGATTTCGATGGGTCACTGCACGGCCCTCAAAGAAGCAACGGCAATAGCACCCATCTTACATCATCTTACCGATTTAGGGTGTCCTAGGCCAGAAACTGTCCGCGAAGAATGCCAACATGGGGTCTTAAATATACGTGCGATATGTTTTTTTTGTTTCGAAGCCCAAAAGACAATGCATCTACTGGAGCAATCTCATTTTTTGCACCCGAAAGAAGGATGCAGCATTTGCCAGTCATAGTATTCCCTAAACCTTTTAACGAAATTATTTTGAATAACCAAATACGAAACCCCTGAACTCTATAAGTCTATAAGCCCGAAGCACTTAAACAGTCGTCTAAACGCTACAGAGGCGTAAGCTGTAGTAAATTCCCGTTCTTGTCCATGTCCGCGTAGAGCATATATTATCTGACGTTCAAGTACCCTATGATAGGAAACCTGTCCCACGGACTAGTTCCATTGGCCTCCAGAGCTTTCCGAAGCTCGAGCTCCGTGCAGCATATGGCTGAGTCCGACATGGCTTTGTGAGGGATGAAAACAGGTTTAGGGGTCGAGGTACACGGGCTTAGTTGATTCTTTAGGGGGAGGCTTATGTATAGGCTCAAGGGTTTAGGCTGGATATCCTTTCTTTGTGCTTGGATAGGGCACTTCGGGCTTTCGCGTGTAGGTTCCAAAGTCTAGGGTGGTCTGTAAGTCTTTTTGCTGATGGGGCCTTCTTGCCGGACTGTGATTTCCAAATGTCTATTGAGAACATGGCTTCGGTCTACCTGATGTAATAATGGTTTAATAGTCCCTGCATTGACGACTTGCTGACGACAACAACAACAAAGGAAACCCAAGGCAAAGGTGGCAAAGGCCTGTGCAAAGAACTGCTTTCTGAGTGGTTGACTCAAAATTTGTTCAAGGCACCCTCAGCAGTTGTAAAGATTGTAAAGATTCCTGGACATGCAGTGGCAACAGCTATACTTGCATTCTTCAAAGTTTGAAACCTTGGGGCCTGGCTCGAGCCAGACCCGGAGTTCTATTCTGCCGTAGATGACAGGAAGAGAACAGCCACTTTTGCTCCACCCATGCCGTCTAAACTGAAAGCATCACAAGAAAGATGTCCTTAAATACTCTGGTTCCCCAACGCACCAGTGTGGTCGAAGGGTGCTTAATCGGCTCGGCTGTGTATGAATCGAACACCAGACCACAGACCACCCCACACATCAGACCTACCGAACTCTGCAAGCCTCACAAGACCCTAACTAAAAATCCGAAGTGCACTTAACCCGACCATAACCCAAGCTCCTCTCCTGACAAATAGCATCCCCAATCAACAGAAGCCCTGAAAAGCGCTCATTACGGGCATCAAGGTTTGGTAGAGGCCTTGGCTTGGGGATGAAGGTTCAGGGAGCCGACAAAAACCCTGAAACTTCGTGGGGCTTATACTGATCGGAACTTTCGGGATGTCGACCTCTCCCTAATGTGCAGTAGAGATTGGAGACGCAGATCTGCTAGGCCGAGAAAAGCTCTGAAGAACTGCGATTGCGAAGCAGGGCGTGTGTTTACGTGTCCACAGAAGAGCATCCGCCCACCGTCCTTTTTCTAGCGCAGGTAGAGAGCGAAGCAATGGGCTGCAAGCAACGTAGGGATGCTCGGCACGTCGTCTGCAAATCAAGATTCAGCTAGGTGTTTGGACGGATAAGTTCAGACGTGCTTTGTCCAAGCATTTCCACAGCCAAAACCCGGGATCAGGCTTCGGCGACACACCCGCCGAGTCTCACGTACTCGGGAAAAAGCTCGGAGAACACCTGCTGGAAAAGCACGGATATGTCTGAGCACTTCTTCCACGTCTCAGCTTTTCTTCACAGGCATGCCAGCCGCAAGTAAGCTGAACAGGCTGAATACGCACTAAGGACCTCGCTATAAAGATTGATTGAATAAACAGCTTCATGAAATTTGGTGCGACATTTGGTCAGATGCCCCTTGCTCACAGGACGCGATGAAATCTTCCGAGAGAAAGGGGATTCCCAAAAGCCGGAGACCATGAAAATAGCAGTCGGATTTTTTGCTTGTGTTGCCAACTACAGTATTGCTTTCAAGCCCCAGTGCCCCTGAATCCCAGTCCTCAAAGGTAACTTTAAGGCGGTACATCTGCTTTTGTTGCCTCCCGCCTGGCTAGGACGACTATCTGCCTTGCTTTTTGTATGTGTGTGTGTGTGTGTAGATGTGTGTAGACGTACACACTTTCGATGCTAATCATGTTGATCAATAACAAGCTATTAGTGATCCAGGGCCGCAGTCACTAACCCCCACCCCCCCACCCACACACCGGCACCCTGCCCCATGTAATGCTTCGTTCCTACCGGCACTGACAGTCATTCGGATCATCATGGCATCCATGAGATACTGCCCGAACCTAACCCCTAAGACTCCAAATTCTCAAGCCTCGAATGCTACAGCCGGAACCTGGAAACCAAGCACCCCAAACTTTCACACTCAAAACCTAAACCATCTAAAACCTGAAACCCCGCAGACGTCCTGCAGCGCTTCGGACGGTCTCCCAATGACAATTTCTGGCTTCTCAAGGCCCTTCTCCGCGTAGTGGGCCTGCATTCTTAATCCGAGTGCCAAAGATGAATCTTACATCCCGTTCCTTACTCGCAAAGTCGTAAAACATTGTAACACTCTGACGAACCCCATGCAGAATGTAAGCTGTGGTGGAGAGATTGGGGTATGTATGTGGAGTTTCAAGTCCCGCACTCCACATCGCTAGCTGAGGAAGCGCGACAACAAGATCGCGTGACGGCACATACAAGTCTAGGCTTGACAGAAGCATGGCGCAGCTCGTCGCCAAAAGCACAACGTTTGGTGCCTCCGTCCTTTCCAGGGACCCTCTGACATCTTGTAAGATGTCTTGGCCTCGTCTTTCCATCAAAATCCAATTTCGATGTTCGTTGAGTCCCTCCCACTTTGTCTGCCATTTTCTGTCCTCAGTACACCCCATCGGGCACACCAGGTCTGTCTGACTCCTCTGTGGGCACCTCTGGAGTCATAGTTTTGCAGAGCCTGAAAGGATCTGAGATATTCTGAGCTATCTGGACCCTGTGCTGCGGTTACGTTGACTTGGGCATGGGGTTCTCCGGCTCTTTTGACTGAGTGGAGCTGGATAAAGTCAAGTCGGATACCGCCTCTGCTGTCCCTCCCCTTTACACAGAACTTGATTGGAGCTCAACCCTAAACCCTAAACCCTAAATCCTGACAAAAAAGCGAGGCCTTGAGCTTGCCAATCTCCGGGGCCAGCGTCATCAGCCTCAAAACTCAGAGCATAATACGCCTATAACATCATGCTCACCGTAGTTATTTTGTACGCTATAATGAAAGTATAACCTGCTTCATGAGAACATGCGACAACAGCACATGAAACCATAACACCCCCCTTTCACGAAACACGCCATATCAAACATACAGTATAGTACTTAGGAAGAAGAGCAAACCCCTAAGGGTCCCTAAATACTTCTAGTAGGTAGCTGCGTATCCGCTTCGAGTTGCGTTTGAGGTTAGGGTCGGGGGTTTGGACTTTGTGTGGCTTCATGAAAGGTTTAGGGTTTAGGGTTTAGGAACCCAAAACCCTAAGCCTTTAAACCCTAAGCCCTAATTTAGGGCTTAGAGTTTCTATTGGGTAGAAAGGAAAGGCTCTCCAGTTCAAGCCTCTGCAGAGTCCCTAAACTTTTGGATAAAGAAAGGCTGTGCAGTTCGGGGGCTCAGGGTTCAGGCAGGGTGGGCGAGGATCGAGGCCTAGAGCCGGCCCCCCCCCACCCCCCCAAGAATTATCGGTTTTAGGAAAGCATCGGACATGGCGCCTTCCAGCTCTGCTAGGCGCTCTGATGTCTCTCGCATGGCTTGGGTCAATGCCTACGAGCGAGGTTGCAATGTGTCCACACAGCCTTACACACACCCCTGTTAAGAATCTTTTGGGGTTTGGACTCTCGCGACTCGGACGAAGCAGCGAGGCTTGGGCCGGGTTCGAAGGCTGGCACATGTGGCCACGGGTCGGCAGCAAAGGGCTCACCACACAACACCCAACAACAGTGTACAGCAAAACATTCAAGTCAAATATAAGCTATATGTCGCGAGCCCCTGTTTCTTGCTCTTTTCGATCTCTTTGTGCTGGGTTTGTATGTTGAAGAAACCGATGTGACTCATGTGAAAGTTACGGCTGCCGGCTTTACACACACCCGTTCGCAACAGATAGAGTATGGGGTTAGGTAGACTGCATTTGCCCTAGAAGCAGGATAGAACATGCAGTCGTACGGCAGCAGAGCCAGCTTGACACCTGGGCGCTGGGGGATCTCTGCTACTGGCAAGCCCTATGCTCAATAATACGCCATTTCAGGTTGCATAGCCAGGCGGGGATTCGCAGCCCAGCGGCCTGTCCAAGTTCTCCCGAGCGGCTAACTCAATAGCCTTGCTGGGGCACGCAGCTCGACCGGCTTCAAGACTTTCCGTCGGATTTTAGAAGCTCTGATGTAGATTAATCATGAGGAAGCTTTGTCTGATTTACAGTCGTGGATGGGGCGGTGTTGCCGTTGGTTCAGTCATCAACTCACCTACATCTTTCTGTGGCGGAGTCAGGTCGTGCATTAATGCGATTGGAAGCGATTGCATTGCAGGCCCCGATTCGAAATTGACATCATAATCATATCTGTCAGATATGCCGAACTTCTCCTCCTCCTCCTGCGGCGTCTACAACTTTGATGACTCTACTACTCAGCACCACGACCGCAACAAGTACCATGCAGCGGCGGCGACGACCACGAGGACGAGACCTGCTACTATACCGACGACCTCAAAAAGCTCGAAGAAAACCGTTTAGTCCACGTGAAGTTCATCAGACCGACAGGAAACAAAAGCGAGGCCAACCAAAGATGTAAATCAGCAAGGGGTAAACAGAAGCAGCAGCATATATTGCGACGACAAGCAGGAAAGCTCTGTTCTACTCATGCTTATTTGGGGACATACGTGCGCATGTACCTATTCATGTATGTATCTGTGTTTGTATGTATTTCACATTCTTATGCGCTCAACACCACGAAGCAACTTGTTTGCGTTGTTCACTGTGTTGTTTTTGGGAGTGCCTGGTAGCTTGATGCACCCAGAAGTCCTAAAGCGCATAGTGAGCTTCCTGTACCCACGAACGTCAAGGAACAAACCCAAATCCATGAAAAGCCCCAACCCCGAAACCGCGTCCCCGTTCCCCCAACGTGCCTTGAGCTCATCCTCCTCACTGACCGTGACCACCTTTGGCTCTTTCGTCGCCTCCTGAGCTGTGTCTCTTCTCATAAGTCTTATAATAGGTATTGAGCTGGGCGTTTAAGGTAAGGGTTTCGACTCGCCTCGCACGAAGTCGGGTTATGGGCCTGGGGTTATGCACAGCTTGGGCACTCCGGGCGAGTCATCAGTACGAGTACGCGTGACTGGGTTGAGGCTTGAGGATCGTGGAGTAGGGCTTGAGGTTTGAGGCTTACAGCTTGGTTGGGACTGGTTCAGTTCTCATTCAATTTTGTAGCATCCCCGGCGTGCTCTTCGCGGGATTCAGAACTACGTGCTACCGCCAGCTTCAGCAAGAGCTGTAACCACAGTGAAGAACACTCTGAGCCTCAGTGTGCAGGGTCGGTCTCTCTTGGTTCAGCGTTCGAGAGTTTGCCGCATCACTTTGAAAGAGCTCTGCACTTGTGTTGCGCTGCTCTTCCATGTCTAACATCAGATACCTTCACCTTGCAATCCCGCATCTGAAGTGTAGCATCACACGGAGCAGCAGTATATAATTTGATGCTGACGTGAGAATCTTGCGCCAAAATAAAAATCAAGTGTGTAACCCAAGCTCTCTTCAGAGTTGCTGTCCTGTCACAGTAGGTGAGAGATACCAGGGTCTTGCACCACATCCATAGCGTCGTCATGAAGAACGGATGCGTTGGCATGGTGTGGCAGGTTTGAAAGAACAAAGACTAGGCTCGACCACAGATAGACTGATAGACAGGACCCCTGGCTCAAACACGCGTCAGCGACGCGACAGCTGAGGGATCAGTACCATGGCCACTCTCGAAAACTAGGTAGCACTCGGATAACAGTGCAGTGGAAGCTACCAGAAAGCTTTTCGAAACTCAGAAACGATAGGTAATTTCATTGCTGAAGAACATCAAAGCCTGGTGAAGCACACCCAGAACCCCGCTTTGGGCTGCACGCGCTGATGGGGATAGCCTGTACCACTTCGATTGGCGGCATCGAAGCATGCTTAGGGTTAGGGTTAGGATGCCGGGACATCTCTTCTGAGCATTGATGTCGTGACCCCAACAAGCAGTGAAAAACAAGGGTAGTCTCCGGTCACGGTGTCTGGGCAACTGTAAAACATAGTGGTCCACAGCGCACCAGGGAAGTCCGCAAACCCGAAGCGAAGAAACATGCAGTCGAAGTGGCCGGGAGGAACTCCACGAAATCTTCCTGAGAGCAACAGCAGGAGATGTGGCCAACCCCAGGCCACTCGGCTCTCCCCATTTCAAACACCACTACTATAGATACATAAGTCCTTCGAGGGGATCGTCGCCGAGGCGACGAGCTCACTACAAATCAGGTTAAAGGCTCCAAGCATGCCCAGTACCCGGGCGTGGACTTCTGGATTTGTGGGGGCGCTCTGCACTACAACTCAGGACAAGGACTCTGTTGTACTTCGAGGACAATTTAGACTAATTCTCCTTGCAGTCAAGGCTATTAAAGAAGCAACAACAAGCAACTACAACGCCCCCAGGACTAAGTACACAAACGAAAGTTCGACTACAGAGGGCCGCAGTTTGGCTCCGCAGGGATTTAGGGTCTCCCTGTGGCCTTCGTCGGGGTCTAGCCACTCGTCTAGTAGTCCTGCTACATGTGAAGCAAGAGCGTCCGGTTTCTGAGTGATGCTGGTCGTGTCTCATCTCAGCGGGTTGATGACTGAGCCGCTGGCTGTTGGTTGATTTGGGGCTTCTGCAAGCAGCTTTGAGAAACTGGGCTTGGGGAGGTAGAAACCCTCTGAATTACTGCGGCTAGCGTCAACAACGATCGTTTGCCGCGCTCTCTTTAGCCTATATGCCTAAAGACCTACACAGAAAGCTCGAACCAGAAGCCCTACAGCCCCAATCTCTAACCACCGTCCTTCAGCATGTACTTGAGCTCAAGCTTTTCAGCCACTACCTCGCCGCCCTTCAAGATCACACCGCCGCCCTTCAGGGGAGGTGTAGAAACAAATGTAGCTATGTCAAACGGGATTCTGTCATATTCTGTCAGAGTATGCTTTCGGACACATACAGATCCGCACAATGCTAGCAACCTAACGATATACAGACAGCTCAAACTCGAATAGTAGTGCAGATACGAACAAAACACTGACAACATGGCGCATTTGTGTGTATATGTATATGTAGATGAAACGTGTGTGTGTGTTGCCATCTATCTCAATCTGCCCCCTCTCCGGGTGTGGGAGGGTTGAGGCTCGCGTTGGGTTCTGTCATCCTCATTGTGTAAATGTGCATGAATTCTTGTGGTCGCTTCTTACCTACCCCCTGTGAAGTTGAGCAGGTTTGGTTCCCCTTGACACGGTGTGGCATCCTGCGCAAGAATATCTCGACACTCATCCACAAGAACGACGAGGATCGACACATCAATCCTCTGACTGTTTTCACTTTTCGGACGTCGCAATCAAGATCCTTGAAAGATCAGTCATGCAAATTTCAAGTCCAAGTCACACCTCCTTCGTAAGCGTTTGTATTCTGGAAACGTCACTGAGATGTCGAAATTCAGAAACGACAACAGTTGGAAAGATTTCAGTCCTCATCCATCTCAGCTACTGTCGGCGGTTTCGACACAGCATTACAACCAAAACCGACGCCAGCGTCCTCGGGCATCGCCATAAGCCGGCCAGAAGTATAAGCATAAATACAAGTATATGTATATGCACATATACATGCATTTGTATATCAAATGCAAAACTCAGATAAAGTGCAAGTGTAAATATACCTAAAATCAAACAAAAATACACATAAACACACATACACATAAGTGTATGTATACGCGGGTGTGTGTGTGTGTGTGTGCATGTGTATGCATGAGGGCTTCAATGCCCGTTCATATTTACAGAAAACCATGCACACACAAAGATACAACACAAAGACACATGCAAACATACATACATACATACATACATACATACATACATGTATATATGTATGCATGTGTGTATGTAACAAAGTACAGCCACGCGCGGGTCTGCACCCATGCACCCACGCCGTGTACATGTACAGCAGTACCTGTGTGGGTGTATGACATACGTATGAATAACATGCGAACGGCACATGTATGCACATGTGTTCCTGCACATAGTAATGGAGTGTTTGTACTGCGTCTGCCTGCCAACAAAAAATGTAGCTACGCATATATGCATGTATATCAATAATGCTAAATAATGCTCTCATAGACAGACATACCTACATATCTACATACATATATGTACAGTATAACCACATATAACGTGTGTATATGGTCTACACACACACACATATATATATATATACATACATCATTAGCCGGCCCCAAACCTTGTTAAGGTAGACCGAAGATATGCAACGAAATAGTTGAAAGTTCTCCCATTGCCGAAGTAAGCAAACGGTCAAATATTCGTATCTATGTTTGCAGACCTTGCTTCTCTGACTCTCACGTGCCGTACACAACTGCTTTTACATAATGTGATACTCGATGGCACTACGGATGCCTAATTCTTATGTGAATTGTGATAGCTACTTCTATGGTCCCTATACATCCCGCTACTATACCATGAGCTAGCAACAAGCACTTGTGCCGGATGGCCCCTGTGCTTCTACCCGTTCAGACTGAAGCTGTCGTCGTCGCTGTTCAACGATGCATTCTCAGCTCGGCAGTTCTGTGTAGGACCTGGCATTAGCTCACACCAGCTGGGTGGTTGACAGCCTCACCACAGTACAGACCCATCCAGCTTTCAGGGTAGCATGGGGGGTTTGAGGTATGACGTCCTTCGACAGAACAGCAACCAAACTCTTCTCCAAGCTCGACAAGATCACTGTAGGCATAACCCGCCTAATATCGGCATCTATCATCTATCGTATCAGCCATGACTCCTCTGTGTGATCTCCGGAACACAGTGTCCTCGTTCGTCGCGGCAACGTTCAGCTCGGCCAGCTTGGCTTTCGCATCCTTCCACTGCTCGGTCAGTGACTTGACACTTAACGAGGTTTGCATGACCGCCGGTGCAAGGTCGTCTGCATTTCGATAGAATGACGGAAAGCACATCGGAACAATCGACCGCATTCCCGACCCACGGAAAGAAAAGCCTCGAGTTGTGTGCACGGAATCATCTTGCAGTACACACTTCACACTACCTCAGTTTTTTGTTCAAGTTGGGGCACATCTCTATGTCCCACGATGGATCTCTTGGTTGAAAATGCCATGATTTCGGTCAAAGATTAGGCACTCTAGTCACTGGTGACTGCCCGGCTGTACTAGCGGCACCCCTTGTAGCTTCCGGCCCTACCACCTGCGCTTTTGCCTGTGCCGGTGCATCACACTGCTTCCTACTGCTTGAACCATCCAGTCCGCGCACACCCTCTCCAGGTAGAACCTTATGAAGGGAAACCTCAAGACCCCTGAATCTTATATCTGAAAACATACCTACTCAAGGCGGCATTGCAATATCAATACATGGGAACTACACCATGAGGAACATCATTACTAAAGGAAAACTCTATCCACCCCAAAAGCCGCAAAACTCACTAAGGCCACTAAGGCCCAAATACCAAACCTCCTAAACCCCGCGTACAGTACCCACTCTCCCTTCAATAACAGGAGTACCCTGTGTCCTATTATTCGTTTCAAGAGAAAGGAACCCTCGACTCGAAAGGGCAAAGGGATAACACTGTGGAACCCGGAACCTCAAGAGACTTTCTGCCTCCAGCTTCTCGAAGCTTTCAATGTCCAAGCAACCGTCGGCCCCGAGGAAGACCTCGGGCTTTTGTGTTGCTTGCTTTTGTTGTTGTTGTTGCTGC